>LOJH01004161.1:27251-39695 GCA_001685095.1 Ellobius talpinus | reverse complement strand
GTATCCCAAACTCGGGGCCTTGGATGGCATGTTTTCTATAATGCTGTACCCCAATCTCGGGGCCTTGGATGGCATGTTTTCTATAATGCTGTACCCCAAACTCGGGGCCTTGGATGGCATGTTTTCTATAATGCTGTACCCCAAACTCGGGGCCTTGGATGGCATGTTTTCTATAATGCTGTACCCCAAACTCGGGGCCTTGGATGGCATATTTTGCCAGCCACACTTGCAGCCTCTCCTTTTTGTTCTGGGAGGTATATGATTCTTGGATGAAGGTGATTATATTTTAAGTTTCTGTACTTGAAGTTAGTATTCACTGTTCTCACATGTCAGAAGATAAGACAGTCCACAACCATTCTGACTTCTCTCTGGCTGCTTTATCCTTTCCTTTGCCATAGATGGCTATGCTATCTGGGCACAGTTTTCTCTCTGCTTAGTCTCCTAATTGGAGGTCACTGGATCTCATAAATGGTTAAGTGAATGAAGTTTACTGAACATATACTATAATTCCTTCAGTTGTTTTTTTCTAGTTCTTACTCTGTGATTCTTCAATTGTACCCTAGAGAATGAGAATGAAGCACACAACCTTCTGACCCTAATATTTCTCCATGTAGTATATGCTGTTATCTTATTCTTTTAAGATCTTGACTTGAATGCCTAAATTCCTAGTTCTACGTCCCCTAAGAGGTGACAGCTGATGTTTTGTTGGGCTGTGCATACCTGACTCTGCCCTGCATGGAGACTGCCCCATACATGCACAACTCAGAGAGGTGCAATAATCTTGTATAGAGTTATAGAGTTTTGAACACTTATGCTTTGGCCTCTGTTGTTTTGTAAGTATAGACTTCCTTCCAACCATGTTTGCCAACTCTTGTTGATATATCTCCCCTGACCCCGAGTCTATGGTTGTTATCTGTGTGAGTTGATGTGAGCAGAATGAGTTTAGTACTATTGGAAATGGTTCGTTGTTAATGGGAAGACTGACAGAGATTATTTTGGCTGTGGGGTTAATAAATGTTATCAGTGGTCAACGGTGGCAGCAAGGAAATCAATCATGAAGCAGCACCAACGTGCCAAGAAAGAGTTGGCCACAGGCTTGTACAAAGGGAGACAAGATGGAGGGAGGTAAACAGGGATTAGGGCTGAGTGTGAAGGTCAAATTAACAGGACTCACTAAGGGTCTAGCTGCTGAATGAAAGGACAGGGGACTTTGAGACATTCCTGGGGTCAGAGGGAGCACACACTTTGTCTTTCAATAAAGCCCCGAAAGGTTCGGGCAGAAGCAAGCTTGGGTAGGCTGCAGTGAATGACAGACACTAAGTTTGAGACACCAGTTAGATATTAAAGACAAAAGATCAAGAATGTGGCCAGATCTATCCTCAGAACGCTGGAATTCAGGGCCCTGGAGATGGGAGTCACAGAGCTGAAATCTTCATATGTGTATAGAACAGAGTGAGGTTCGTCAAGTTTAGTGGAAGAAATTAGGACTTAATGGTAGACACTCACCTAGCATGCCCAAGGCCCTACATTTGGTTCCCATCATAGAAAATAATAATAATAATGATCTATTGTTATCCTCCTCCTGATCATTATTATATGAAAGGAAAGGGCCCTGCTGAGAAAAATGAAGATGAAGAAATGTGGTATCAGGAACAATCTTGGATTTTCCAAAATTTTTTATCCAAAAAGAGTTCAACAAAAGGGAAAGGTGAAGAAGGTCCAGTGAAGCAGGAAGAAAAGCCCTAGCAGGGAGAGCAGCGTTGGGAGGAGCAGCGTTAGGAGGAGTAGTGCTGCTGTGTCCTTACGGACAGTCACAATCACGACACAGGGCAACTACCATCAGAATCCTGCCTGGCAGAGGGCTGCTGAAGGGGGTAGGTCAAGACATCAGAGAAAGAGATGATTTTGAAGTTTTTCGGTGAGTCGGGGGAGATGTGGACAGTGGCTGAGGGGGACCAGGAGAGAGGAAGCTCCTTGGGTTTAATATCAGAGCTACCAGGACAAACCTGTACACTAACAGGAGAACTCCACCCCTTCCCTGCGCTGTGTGGGCACAGCTGAGTCTACATACAGCCGCCTGTTCTTGGTTCCTTTTTCCTTACTCCGTCTGTCCCTCCAAAAGAGAAAAGGACAAAACCCACCATCTTCACAGAAAAGGGCTCGTTAACTATGCAATCAATGAGAACCAAATCTCATTTCCCACTGTTATCTGATTCTAAACCACCACCTTGTGAGTCTACATTTAACACCTGTGTAAAAATTTAACCCTTTGTATATACAGCAGAAGCCCTACATAATGTGGGTATTTCCTCTGGGTGAGAAGACAGTCAGTCCTTTTAGTGATAAATCAGAAAGGACTGCTGGGCAGTGGTGGTACACACCTATAACCCCAGTATTTGAAAGGCAGAGGCAGGTGAATCTCTGAATTCAAGGCCAGCTTGGTCCACAGAGCAAGTTTCAGGATAGCCAGGGCTCCACAGAGAAACCCTGTCTCTAAAAATCAAAACCAACCAACCAAACAAACAAACAAAAATTACAAAGGATTTTTCCAAAAGTGTCACTTGTACCTAAATTCACACAGTCTCTGTTTTTAATAATACTGAACGTATTTTTAAAGATTATAAAACACAGACTATAGCCAAAGATACTTGAATCTTCCAGGCTTCGTTAAGACCATTAATGCATCTGCTTTCCATTCTTGTATTCAGGGACCACTCTGGATATTTCCCTGCAGGTAATATGACACAACCACTTTAAGATCTACCTCGGCACTGGGAAGTCATGAGCACAAGTGACCTGAACTGGCCTCGCTATCTGTGCTGCGGATGTGAAGATAGCCCACACCTCCGGCAGCTTCCGGCTACCAGGGATAGCTAAATTGCCTAAGCAGGTGTCTGTGCAAAGTCCAAAAGGTTAATAATGAACAGCTCTGCTTTATCTGCGGCCAGGAAGGTGGACTCGGCATTGTCAGCCCCGGGCAAACACACAGCAGAGCGTTTCCCAAGAGAGATAAGTCAGAAGGAGTTGTGCCTGCTACAAAAACTAGTCCTCTTCCTGTCCGCTGCTTTCCCAGGAACTGGCCTTATCTGGCCACAACAATCACTCTCTGTCCCTCTGCCTTACTTACGTGAACTAACAGCACTCTAAACAAGGGCAAAAATTAGACATTTAAACTTCTCAAACCTGGCACAAGATGGGCAATCCTCCTAATCCATGGACCACACCTGAGATATAAATTAGAAGGGAACACTGGCTTAGCATGCAAGGCCTCGAGTTCAGCCTCTAACACCATCAAAAAAAAGTTTTGAGAGCTGTGACACTGGTTTCTAGATGTGACATGGAGAGACATTTATTTAAAGGCCAGACTCCCCATTGTTCTCACATTAGGGTCTAGAATTTTCCCAGTGATAAAGCAACAAAGGGAATAGCTACTTCCTAGTGGGTTGCATGATTGTGGATGCTGTCCCAACAGGCAGAAGCATCACAGCATTAACCCACGAAGACACTGCGAAATGAAAAACAGAAAGGAGCACTGTGTTTACAAGTTAAAAGGAAATGAACCTGATCAGCATCCCTGTGCTCATCTAGGCTCCGCCTTGCTCTGAGGAAGCAGAATGTGTGTCCTCTTGCATAAAGTAATGTTCCTTTCCAGGTTTTCCAGTCCCTTTGTATGTGTGTGCATGTGCAGGGGTTGGGGGTGTTGATATAGGGTGCTTTCCTCAATTGTTATCAACCTCATTTTGGGGGATGGGTCTCATTGAACCTGGAGCTCACCAACTGAGCCCCACTGGCTGGTAGCAAGCCCCAGTGGTCCTCCTGTCTTCATTTCCCCAGGGCTGGGATTACTATGTGCACCACCATGCCTGGCTTTTCTCCCTCCCCACTTTGGAGACAGGGTCTCACTGTGTAGTAAAACATAGACCTGACTGTCCTGGAACTCACTAAGTGTATCAGGCTGGCCTTGAACTCACGGTCTCTCAAGCACTGGGATTAAAGGTGTGTACCACCTCACCTGGCACATACCTGGTTTTTCACATGAATGCCAGGAATGGAACTCAGGTTCTCATGTTTGTTCAGGAGGCTCTTTACTAAGTCATCTCCCCAGGCCCTTCTCTGGCGTCTTTATCATTTGAAATAGTAACTCCTCCATGCTGGCCTTTCCTGTGCATGAATACACAGCAGGTATGAGACAGGCCCAGCGTTCAGAACATAAAAGGCTGCCTGGCCCCAAAGTGCAGAGGAGCAGAGTCCAGGGGAGTCTAGGTACCTCAAGAGAGGGCCTGACTCACAGGCTACCCAGGCCTCCCCTGGAAAGCACTGGCAAACAATAACAGAGGAAGGCGGCACATAAGAGAAACAAAGTCTGGGTAAGAGCTAAGTATTTTCCATGTAGAAAAAGAAAGACTAAATTCTACCATACCCTACACAAGAAAATTCTTTAACATTCTTTATGACAGAGAAATCTACCTGTGAGAAGACAACCATCCACCCCTCTATAAGAGAGGCAGATATGAATAAGATGATAGGAAAGAATCTCTTTTTTTGATTTTTATTGAGCTCTACATTTTTCTCTGCTCCCCTCCCTACCTCTCCCCTCCCCTTCAACCCTCTCCCAAGGTCCCCATGCTCCTACTTTACTCAGGAGATCTTGTCTTAAGAAAAAAATCTCTTGCACAAACTCTAAGAAACACAATGTCAAGTCAGGCCTAGTGGTACAGGCCTGCAATTCCAACTACTTAGGAGGCTAAGATAGGGCCAAATGTTTTGAAGTGTGCTGGAATTCAAGGCCACCTTAAACAATAGTGAGACCTTGTGTCAAAATTTAATTAAAAGAAAATGTTTAAGAAAGGATTGTAGTCGTGCGGTGGTGGCACAGGGCTTTAATCCCAGCACTGAGGAGGCAGAGACAGGGGGATCTCTGTGAGTTAAAGGCCAGCCTGATCAACAGAGGGAATTCCAGGACAAACACCAAAGCTACAAAGAAAAGAAAAGGTTGTAGAGAAAGGTTGTACAACTCAGTGGTAGAGTTCTTACCCAGTGTCCAGGAGGCCCTAGTTCAATTCCCAGAACCAGGGAACAAAACAAAAGAGGCAGGTGTGTTGGTATAGCCCTTTAACCCTCACACTCAGAAGGTAGAAGCCATCCTGGTATAAACAGGGAGTTCTAAGTCACCAGAGCTACATGGCTTTGTCTCAAAAACAAAACGAGCACACAAACAAAGAAATAGCAAACAGGACAATGTATAAAGAAACAGTACATTAATTTGGCAACATGAAAAATTTAAATGTCTTTATGATAACTTAAAATATAAAAGACACGCAAGCGAGGGGCCTAGAGACTGTTGCTGTCCATGATTCCTCAAGAACTGCAGATTGGCAGTAAATACACAACTAAACCCAGACACGAGGAAATTACATAACCAGCAACTTACTGACAACACCAAAATGTCCTGTGCACAAACAAAAGCTTTTTAGAATTTTATGAGTAATCTAGTATATGTAAGCATTTAAAAAATGTATTCATCACTTATAATTGAAAAATATTTTAAGTATTATAATACTGAGTGGTCACAGAAGCATGGGAAGTTGTTCAATTTAATTCGTTTGGAGGACAGTTTCTTAATCTCTGGCCTACTGACTGCACATGGCAAAATCCGCATTGCATGAGGTTAAAGCATGTTTCAAAAGTGTATACAGGGCTGGGGTGGGGCTCACTGAGCAGAGTGCTTGGCTAGCATACAGGATGCCCTGGGCTTGACCCCAGCACTGCATGAAGGGGGCATGACGGCACACAACGCGAATCGCAGCACTCAGGAGGTAGAAACAAGAAGAGCAGAAGTTCAAGATCATCTTCTGATTGATACACAGCAAGTTCAAGGACAAGCTGGCTAGAAACCCCCGTGAAGGGAGGAAGGATAAATGGTGGGATGGAGAGGAGGGAGAGAGGAGGGGGAAGAGTGCACATACACAATGATGCTGTCTAATAAATTGTTAAAGTAAAAGTAGGCTTTTAAACTGTTATGGATTAATCAAGTGTAATAAACTGCACACACAGAAATGTCACCCAGTAATTGGTTTCTTCTAGGGAAAGAGGGAAAAGGATTTAACTATGAAGCTTCATGTCTAAGGCTCAGAACAGCGGGGGAGGGGGGAGGTATTTTTGTGTAGGCGGAAATATTTTACAGTTGGGAAATAGCAAGCACAGGATGTCTCTAGGTCTGGTGAGCCTGATGGAACCTATTCAGAGTACTGCGTGCAGTCCAGTGCTCCAGGTAAGCTTGGACTGATACTTCTGTCTCATCTGTACTTCTCACAATACCTGCGGGAAGTGCAGGGAATGTACCATCCTGTGATAAGGAGCCGGCTGGTACAGCCTGGGCCCTGTTCCAGCCTAGAGACAGGATGTCCTCTAATGCTTTATCCCAGTGACTCACACAGCCCTGGGGTATAAAAGCCATGCCAAGTGGCTTTCTGGGTCTCTTGCCACTCTGGAAAAGGGACACATGCAGGTGAGACTCCATCACCCCAGGCAGCTTTTCTGAGCCTTAATGGACCAGGTCGTAATGAACTCCAGACGCCTGTGGTCCCTCTACATTTCTCTTGGGTAATAAATCCACTTCATGTAACCCACTGTGTGCATGGGTGCTCGGTCTCACTAAACAGAGACAAGCTGGAATCTGGTGTCTGAGCATGTTTCACACTGAGATGCTCAGGAAGAATGGGGAAAAGACACAGAGAAGAAATAAGACACTGGCAAGGGCTAACTCCTGAAGGATTTGGCTAAAGCAAAATAATGGAAAGAACATTCACTCGTGTTGAGCAGACGCCAGTGCTGTCAACTTCATAGGCAAAGGGCTATTTGCAACTAAATGTTTTTAGCAGATAGGAGGTGTGACTAGAAGTTTTCTCGCTATCTAGATGTGTCAAGAAAACAGCATCGAAGAAACCAAAGAGATGAAGACAATAATTAACATGAAACAGTAGGGTATTCTTTGGGTTGCCTTAGAACAGCACATTTGACCAAGCTATGTGCTGTTAAAGACTGGAATCCAAACAAACCCTAATCCGAGAGCCAGGTGGTATCACCCTCCCCTGGGTATACAGTTTACCCCTAATAAAAAGCTTCCTGCACCAGTTAGGTTTTGTTTTTGTTTTTTGTGACTTTGATACAAACTAGAGTCATCTGAGAAGAGGGAACCTCAGCTAAGAAAATGTCTCCATCAGGTTGGCCTGGAGGCAGGTTTGTGAAGTATCTTCTTGTATCCCATTGTTCTTGGTGCCACCCCTGGGAAGGTGGTCCTGGATTAAAAAAAGAAAGAAAACTGGAAAAAAAATGGGAAGGCCAGACATGGTGGGACACACCTTTAATCCTAGCACCTGGTAGGCAAAGGCAGAGGCAGGTGGATCTCTATGAGTTCAAGGCTGGCGTAGTCTACAGAATAAGTTCCAGGACAGCCAGGGATGTATAGAGAGACCCTGTCTCAAAAAACAAAAAAGCAAACAAGCAAACAAACAAAAAACTTGGAGAGCAAGCCAGTATGCAGCATTCCTCTGTGGTGTCTGCTTTACTTCCTGCCTTGACTTCCCTCAATGACAGGCTATGATTGGGTTATATAAGTCAAACAAACCCTTTCCTCTCCAGGTTGCTTGAGGTTAATGTTTTATTGTAATGGCAGAAATTGGTCCCAACGTGGGGCACTGCAGTGACAGACCTGACCTCATGTTGTTTTGGAGAGGACTGGGGAAGGGTTTGAAACTCTGAGCTGGAAAAGCCACTGGGTGCTCAAAACTTAATGGGATTATTTGTGAGAGTCTGGAAGATAATGCTGAAAGAAATGTAGACAATGGAAGATGGGCTTACAAATTTCAGAGAGAAGCAAAAGCCTCTGCCAGAGCCCTTTGTGTGATATCTATCTGTGGTTCCTGGACAGATGGGGCTGAAGAATCAGCTGTGATGAACAAGAGACCAGTATGTTTCCTCAGAGTCAGCATGGAGAAGCTGTGATCTTGAGTGGTCAAGCTCCAGCTCAAGTCAATAGCTGACCTGTTGTGTAAGAATCTTCCACATCATACTGGTTTGGGCAGCACCAAAGCTGTAAATTTGAAGGAGTCATGGAGAGCAGCCAAGCCTTAGCACTGTGAAAGGCCAGGATGAGCTGTTAGTTAGTTAGTTAGTTAGTTAGTTAGTTAGTTAGTTAGTTAGTTAGGTGGTTAAGGTGCAGGCTCAGTTGCAGCAGGGACTCCAGGACTAAGGGGGTCATGGAGAGAAGCTGAGAGTTGGTACAATGGGCAGGGCAGGGCGGGAGTCCCTGGAGAGAATCGTGAAGAGGTGCAGCCCCAGCTGCGGTGGAGACTCCAGGATCCTGGAGATGCCGGGACTGTGTTAAGGATGACAGCTGATGTGGAGGAGAGCATATTGGAGACACTGTGTGTGCTGTGCATGATGGAGCCAAAGACAGGGAACTGCCCAAGCCCTTTGGAGCCCAGGAGATCATGAGTCCCAGATGCTGGACACTGGGATTTTTTACATTGCTGGATTTTGGGTTTGCTTTGATCAGATTGTAATTGTGCCCTGGGGCTCTTCCGTCTTGGAAGTAGAAAGCATGTAACTTATTTTGGATTTTGTAGGAGCCCACGGTCAAAAGATTTTGGGTATTTTGAAGAGTCCAAGCTTTTAAAGTGTTTGAGTTTTTGAAGAGTATGGGACTTTGACAAGTTAGGAAGTGATACTGTGATATAGAAATTGACATGAGATCTTGGGGATGAACAAAAAAGGAAAGATTTTGATTTAAGAGTTTGTGTGCCAGGGTGACAAGGGGTCATTTCCTTTGAAGTCATGGACAGCGAACCATGGTTAACATGAGCAACTCTGTTTTTGGAAATCTTAGGTATACTCCACCTCAGCATGGCGATCACCAGATTTCAGCAAGTAAGCTACTGGTCAATACTAATCTATGAAGAATATCAGTCAGGTACAGTAGGTTAAGGGAGACTTACTCCTTAAGAGGTTTTCAGTCTCTCTTTCCCTGGGCAACATTTTAGAAAGCAGTCACTTCATGACCAAGAATGGCAGGCTCTGCCTAGGCATGGGTGAATGCCTGTGATCCCAATACTTGGGAGATAAGCACAGGAAGTTCAGAAGTTGGAGATCATCCCTAGATACATAGTGAATTTGAGGAAGGCATGGAATGCATAAGATGCTGCCTAAAAAAATATAAGTAGGGCTGGGGTGTGGCTCATTTGGTAGAGTGTTTGCTTTGTATTCAGAAAGCCCTGGGTTCCCCTAGCACCATAGGAACTGAGCATGATGGTACACATCTGTAGCCTGGGCACTCCAGAAGTGGAGACGTGAAGACTAAGAGTTCAAGGACAGCTTCAACTATATACTGAGTTTGAGGCCAACCTGGACTATATATGAGACCCTGTCTCAAATAATTACCTAATTAAAATTAATAAGAAGGGGGGGAAAGGACAGACCTAGAGCTCCAGGAAAAAGTTCACTGATCAAACATTGTACAAATTAACAAATCTAAAGACAGTAGCAAGTGATCTGAAACAGAGGGCACAATCAGCAGTGACCAATGGGAGGGACACATGGGACATCATGGTGGCATAGGTTTATCTGAGAAAGCACCAAATGAATGCCAATCAGAGAACCAGTCAGATATGAGACCTGAGGACAGAGTGTCTAGAGCAAAGCAAAGGACCCTGTGCAAAGTCCTAGCATGAGCAGGAGGAACTTGAGCAGAAAGTGCATGCGTGTGGCTGGAACAGGAGGAAGGTGGGTATCAGTGGATGAGGATAGAGAAGTCAGCAAGAACCAGGTGAGGTAGGATGCTGACTGCAGTGGTGTCTAGATGTCATTCTAGATGCAGAGGAAAGCCATAGAGCCGTTTTCCAGCAAGGGTACCACAACCCTTGGTCCAAGCATCAGGAGGCTGTGTTGCAGTCTACCTGTTTAGACCCAAAGATAATGCCCCCTCTCTCGCACACGCACGCAGACACAGCAGGGCAGAGCCCTAAGCAGAGAATCAGAGTGCCTCAAGACCCTGAGTGGAAAGAATAAAAGGAAGGAAGCAGCCTCGATGCCCGGACTGTCTATTTGATCGGATCCTCATGAAGGCCCTGTGGAGGCTGGCTCATCTCCATAAGGGACACATGGAATCTGACATATTAAATAGTGCGGGGAAAAATACATACAAAAACCCCACTTCTTCAAGTTCATTCCCTTGTTCAAGGCCCCACAGCAAGCAGCAAAACTTTCTTTTCAAAAAGAAAGTAGGTCAGGGTTCTTCTGTCTCATAGCTGGGGGCACACTGGGCAGCCTCCAAAAGCAACTGCCCCACTTGGAGGTCTCCATTAAGCAATTCGAGTGATGTCAGCAACAAGGGCCCCAGGAGCAGAGAAATTTCTGAACCTGCCCTCACCCGTGGTCTTCCTGGTAACTCTTTCAAACCGTTCCTTCCTGGCCTGGTTTTTTATTTATCCCATGTGTTTACTTTCTATACCACCTTTTCCCAAACAGAGCTCTGTGTTTCTAGGCCACTGTGTCCCATCAGGGCACACTCCACAGATGTGGGTGGCACTGGAAGATAAAACAGGCCATCCCTGCCACCCATAACAGGGTTGCTGATTCGGCTGAAAGTCATGAAACGTCTACAATCGGTAGGATCTGATCTTCTTTGAAGGTCATGCCATGGGCAGGGTAGGTCCTTCCCAACTTCTACCCCCAAGATGCCCCTTGCTGACAGACACAACTTGATGGGGGGTGTCAAAACAATGTCCCAGGCCCCGGGGAAACCTGCTTCAATTTCTTGTTTCTCTTCTGAGGGCACCAGCAATTTTCATTCCATTTAATTCATTCTCAGGGTCTCTCAGAACAGTCTGCTGCTGTCATGGTAACGGGGATCAGCAAGGCTGCTCTCTGAGGTTAGGGCTCTCTATGGCCCACTGCCCACAAGGTTCTGGACCTCAGCCCCAGCAGGTGGGCCTGATCCAGGTCAGCCGCCTGGACACCGCCAAAATCACAAGGGCTGACTGAAATTTCAGGCAAGATTGATGTCCCTCATTCCTCTACCAGATCCCAACAAATTTGAAGAGTAAAAAGGCTCCCTAGAAAACCAAACCACAGACCTTTGAACTCAGCTTTGCTAAAACTAAAACTGATCTTTTATGCTTCTGAAACCACAGGCAAGAAACTTGGTCTCTGCTCTGGGTTGATTTCTGTAGCCTCTTCCACAGGACAACTCATTCCTCAGTGTCCCGTGTTGGGGCACCCCAGTACTACAAGGCCGGCATCCACAGGGGTAGCCGCAGTGATATTGCTGAAAACAGTGTTAGTAAAATGGGGTACATGCATGGTCAAGTGGGAAACCTCGTGTGCTCTTATTAATTTTCTTAGTATGGACTGTTTATTATGCTGTATTCCCTGCACTTAGACCAAGTACCTGGCACACAGGAGGCCTTCCACGCTGGCTTGTTAAATTAACCAAAACTAAATTTCCCAAGCTCTTAGACCAAAGCACCTGGCACACAGTAGGGCCTTCCACGCTAATTTGCTAAATTAACGAACTAGATTTCCTGAGTTCTTACTGTGTGTGCACCAGGCACTGTTCATTTTACACAGTATCTCCAATTTTACAATAGGATTGCTGTAACATATATGAGAACACGCAATTCCCCCTTATCACTTGCAAGGCCTTATCACAAACATCTGATTCAAATGATTCTCATGACAGCCCTCTAGCAGGACCTAAAACGATACGCGCACAGCTTAACTCCCGGAACCGGTGAATGACAACTTATTTAGAGAGGAGATCTCTGCAGATATAATTAAGGGTCTCAAGCTGACATTTTCTTAATCAATCATATCTTATATCCAATGACAAGTATTTTCCAGGACAGAACAGGGCTATGTGAGGATCAAAGCAGAGAACAGAGCTGAGTTTCCACAAGCTGATGGCCACCTGGAGCCACCAACCTGCAAAAAGCAAGAGAGTCCTTCTCCCTGGGGCCTCAGAGGGGTTTTGACTCTGTCCCAGGAAACCGACACAAACCCTATCTCCTTCCCCAGGAAACTGGGCTCTAAAGATGAAGTGATTAACCGGAGCTCCCCTGCGTCGTAGGGAGCAGATGGGGCTATGAACCCAGCGCAAAGTTCTTGCTCTTACCTACTATATTCATTCCTGCAATATGTTTATTAATCACCTTAGATGCTGGGGATGTGGCTATAAACAAGAGTTTAAGCTTCACGTGAAGCTTATGAGGGAACTAATGTGCCAAGGGGGTGAAGAATTTGTCTAAGGCTTTGCAGTTGACGGAGCTAAGATCTGAACTCAAATATCTGCTTCCAGAGACTGCCTTCAACTCAGTAAAGCCAAGTGGGAGCCAGAACAACAATAGATAGATAGATAGATAGATAGATAGATAGATAGATAGATAGATA
>LOJH01004160.1:26028-36981 GCA_001685095.1 Ellobius talpinus | reverse complement strand
GAACTCACAGAGATCCGCCTGCCTCTGCCTCCCAAGTGCTGGGATTACAGGCATATGCTGCTACCGCCCAGCACCTGCAGCCTCTCTAAAGTGTGGTTTGGTTGGTCTGGCTAAGGAGACTTTTTCTCTTAGGACTGGGTCAGGATTACTTTCTTACATCTCACTGACTTCCTAGCATTCTGTTGACTAGATCAGCACCTGAGGCAGGAAACAGGGACTGGCAGCTGTGCTTTTTGCTGTCTTTTCTAATGACCTCATCAGCACAGCTGAGCAGTGTGTCTCCTACTTCTGTCTGTAGATGTCTCAGTTCATTGTCCAGTGCCTGAATCCTTACCGCAAACCTGACTGCAAGGTGGGCAGAATCACCACAACTGAAGATTTCAAACACCTCGCTCGAAAGGTACGGCCTGCTTCTGGTCTGTCTTTTGGTGTTCTTAGCAAGTCATATATGCTCTAAGATAACTCTCCTTCATCAAAAAGGGTGCTTTTATGTTCCAGATGCCAAGGCTTGGGGCCCGGGAATGTGAGGCAAGGTTCAGAGGTGGGAAAGTAGGCCTCTGAGAGACTTTGAATGCTGGGTTAACCCCCTCTGTCCCTGTCCCAGCTTGCCCCAGCCACCCTTTGATTTCATTTGAAGCCTGTCCTCCCTGTGAAATCATTTTCCATTCTGATGGTGTCTGTGGTTTCTTCCTGTGCCTTGGACAGCTGACTCACGGAGTCATGAATAAGGAGCTGAAGTACTGTAAGAACCCCGAGGACCTGGAGTGCAATGAGAATGTGAAACACAAAACCAAGGAGTACATTAAGAAGTACATGCAGAAGTTTGGGGCTGTTTACAAGCCTAAAGAGGACACTGAATTAGAGTGACTTGCAGGGCCAGAGTGAGACGTGTGACTAGAAGGATGAGTCCTGTGGCTTCTGCCCCTCCCACGGCCAGGCCTGCACTACTGGTGTGATGACCCGTCATCCTGAGCAGTTCAGACTTTGCAGGTTTCGACTGTAAGCTACAAAAATGAGCTACAAATGATCCCTCTTGTGAGCTGTTGGGATGTAACAGCTACAGGCCGTTGGAGGCGGTAGCCTAGGGAAGACCTTGGCCACACCCGACCCCATTCTCAAATCTGGGTCTCCCCCTTGGCGGTGCTGTCAGCGCACAGACCCATGCGCACCCTCCCCCAAGACCCTTTACCCTGACGATCTGTATTATATTTTAATGTATATGTGAATATATTGAAAATAATTTGTTTTTCCTGGTTTTTGTTCAATTTTTGTTTGCCATTAGCCTCTATGTGCTAGAATCATGAGAAGACTTTGTAAGGACAGTATAAATTTTCCTGCAAGGTTTAATTTGTTATAATGTAAATATTCCAAAGCAGGCTGCCTTGTGGTTTTGGCCAGCCCTGTGCTATGTTGATAAGATTGATTTACTGCTTAAGATCACTTTACTTTATCCAATTTCTACTGAACTTTTTATGTAAAAAATAAAATCAATTAAAGAACTTGCAATGCGTGTTCCCTAAAACTTAATTAAGTTTGTTTGTGTTGATGTTACTGGAGAGAAAAAGGATGTCATGGCCACTGGTGTGTGGAGTCCAAGATGAATCATTGCTAATGCATTTTATTACAAGTTTTGTGCCTATAGGTCCTACTGTGTGTCGGGCAGACATTTATTTGCATGAGGCTGATAATTTTAGCTTTCAGATCTTGAGGCTGAGCTCAGTTGAGGCAATTTACAGTCATTCCAGAGCAGAGGACGCATGATCTAAGACCTCATTTCCATTGGGTTTTATTTTGGTTAGTGGGTCAAGAAAAAAGCCAAGTGTCTTTTCATTGGTACCTCCTGGACAGAGAGTGTTACTGGACCTTTTTGCCTTCAGACTTCATTTCTCCCAGCCCACAGTTTGGGAGAAATGTTTGGGTCCTGGCTTCCTACTCTGTTACCTGATGCTGTGCCTGGACACTCGAGGGAAGGCAGCAACGGGCAGCAGTAGAAGGTTCTGGGTGTTGGCATATGATGAGAGTGAGCATGTATTCTAGATGCAGTTCAGCAGTGGTCTGTCCTTGGTGAGTTTTCTGGGCAGGGAGGAAGTTCGTATTAGATTGGGGCCTATCTGTGATTCTGCACTCTCTTGGAGGAAGAGGAAAACAAGGCTAGGCTGAGGCCTGCTGGGAATTAGAGCATCTCCTGCCCGTGCTAAGCATTTCAGAGATTAGGGAATATTCATCTAACCCTTATAACTCTTACAGAATGGCACTGTTGATGAGACTAAAGCAAAGTAAGCATCACTAACTTATAGTCCTGTAGTAGGGGACAGACATCCTTACTGTATGGTCCTACATACTGTATAACAAGTCTTCCCTCACTACCCCTAGGGAATTGACTATGAACACGAGGTTACTGAAGGACCTTAAATAAAATGGCATAGTTCTTACCTATATAGCCCATTGGCGCCCACCTTAGGTAACTGTGGATTGTTTCCGTACCTAATACTATGCCACTACTACACAAAGCTACTTGGTCACCGATCCATTAGTGTAAGCCCTGGATATCAAGGGCTAAGGATCTAGTCTTTCCCCACAAAACTGTAGCCTTCATAACTTTAAAGCACATTAGGTGGAGCCTAATTCACTTAACCCTCAACATTTCCTAGCGGGTCTGCTTGCTACCATGAAGCGTTCACATTTTTCAAGGAAATTGAGACAGTCTTCTATCACAGTGGTGGCTAGCTATAAAGTTTTAGAAATTTGTAAAAAGTTTTTTAACCCCAACAGTCTTTATCTTCCCCCATTACTCCCTCATGTTCAAATGACCTAGGTTGGGCTAAAATGTGCTAGTCTGTTCATGCTCAGTTCTTGGTGGGCCTCCTAGGTGGAGTGTAATGGTCCCGGAGTCCTAGTCTGAACTTTTCTGGCTTTTCTCTTCATCCTTGGGGATTAGCTTTAGGGTCTTCTTAGGATGAAGGTAACACCCCACCTCCACCCCTTTTTTTTTGAGGTGTACTCACCGTAGGCCAGGCTGGCATATAACCATCGGTGACCTTACCTCAGCCTCCTGAGCACAGGAATTCAGAAGAGAGCTACCATGCCTGGCTGACATTTACTGTAACAAGGATAGGCTGTTAGCAGCTCTGGTAACTTTCTGAGAAGCAACAGTAGAAACAGCTCATGTTAAACTTCATCTTCACAAAGTAGCCAATGCCAGGAGCATCCGCACAGTGAGGGAGTCGGGTCAACTTTGGGTTCTACTTCACTCTGACTGGACCCCAGGTCCTCTCAGTGAGTCTAGATGAACCTGGAGCCATCTTCTCATGTGCACTGGTCCTTCCTTGGAAGGTCATGCGCAGAGCCGCTCTTCAGAAGCCTGTTGCCACTTCAGGATGGGCGTGTGCATGGAAGGACAGGTGGTTTGGCTCAGCTTCCCTGTCTGGAACAGCCTGCCTGCCTACCATGTTCAACCACACTAGCAGCTGGGGAATCCGGTTTGGAATTCCTTTGCCTGGGTGGCAGTCTGGCTTTTGCTCTTTGTAGCTCCAGAGATTGAACCTGGGGCCTCATGTGTGCCAGACAAGTGCTCTCTCACTGAGCTGAGCCCTATCCTCAGCCCAGAGTCCCAGTGTTAAAAGTGTTTCCTCAACACCTAGCTCACAGGCCACACAAAGGGTCCTGGGGTGTTCCATGGGAACCTTAGGGATAGGAGACTTAATAAACATGGCTCCAGCTAAACAAAGAGAGTTCAGGAGGAAACATGGCTTCCTAATATGATCCAAACATTGAAGGGCAGGAAGGTGAACTCCAGTTTGCCTTCATAGTCCATGAACAGAAGTGCCTGCCATCCCAGCTGCTGCTTGGAGAGGGGCCTCCATACCTATGGATCTCCCCAAGTCCTTTTTTGGGCCTCTATTTCACAGCTACTCAACTGTCTTACAGGCCCAAGGAACCAAACAGACGAGAATACAAGTCAAAGTTGCCTTTAATATGTGATTTAAAAAAAAAATAGAAAAAATAGCTGGAGCTACATAAAGGGAGGCAGAATGGGGGATCTGTGGGTAGAGCCATACCCTACTCTTACCCATCCCCCATATTCTCCTTCCTGTCTTGGAGAGGAGGGGGAAGGGACATGAAGTGGCTGGATCTTCTGTGTTCTGCAGAACTTCTAAAGCCAGAAGTACTAGGAAGTCCATGAAGGGAACCCGAGGCAGTGAGAATGGTAAGTAGTGCCAGTGCAGGCAGCCCTGGGGAGTGTCACTCAAACCACAGAGCAGCCCTCAGCCGGTGAGCCCAAAACCTGGACCACATCTTCTCGGCCTATGGTAACCAGGGCATCCTCTAGCACTCTGAGGGTAGCTCTGCTGCCTTCTTGGGCAGCCCAGTCCCTTAGCAGGGTATAGGCTGGTGACTGGCCACAGGCCATGGCTTCTACAGCCTCAGCTTGGTAGCCCAGGTGGCCTGCCAGCCCCTGCCAGCCTTTGGCAGGTTCACCCAACATCAAGAGTCGCTCGACCTCCTGCTGCTGCTGCTGTGGAATATGCAAGTAAAGTCGGCAACCGAGGTCAGGATGTGGTCCTGGGGTGGGAGACAGAAGGTTCATTGGTGGTGGGTAGCATTAGTTAAACACAAAAGACTACTGACTGAGGAACAGTGCTCACCTTGGCTGGGGATACAGGGCTCCAGACAGTGAGGAGAGTCCACAAAGACACTGCTGTCACCATGTCGCTGGTCCCTGTCAGGGTCCCCTAGCTCTACAGTCCGAGCTTTGGCCAACTGTTGTCTTTGTCTATGTGAGCGCCAACTGTAGAGGGCAGAGGGTACTAAGACAAGGAGCTGGCTGGCAGTCCAGGCGTGGAGGGATGCCACAGAGTACTACCCAGACCACCTACCATTTGAAGGCCACATAGGCCAGCAGACCAAGGACCACAGTAGCTAGGAGAGCACAGTAGACAGGAATGATGTTGCTTGAGGCCCCTGGAGGCTCAGAGGGAAATAGGGAGGTATTGGGAGCCAGGGCTCCTTCGACTCCTACCCACGCTCTTTCCCTGTCCCCATTCTGCCCCTTCAGGGCTGTATCTGCGAAGAAAAAGACAAAAGTGGTCAAGGCAGGGAGCCACAGCAGCCTCACCTAGACCATCTTGGTAGAACGTTCCAAAACCAATAGAGCTCACCATGTAGTCAAGGACTCAGCATGGCATCCAGAGTTGGCTGGCCCTGAACTGGCAAGAATGGCTCGGCAGATAGACACATGCCACCAAGCAAAGCAGCCTGAGTTAATCCCCCAGGATTCACAAGTCCCCTGACCCCCACATGCTTGCTAAGTGGCTAACAGTGCTTGTTCTATTCCAAGACCAGAGTTCTGTTCCCAGCATATTTGATGGCGGTTCACAACTACCTGTAACTCGAGCTCCAGGGAATTTGATGCCTTATGGGCATATAGGAACACATAAATAATTTTTTTTGATTTTTTGAGACAATGTTTCTCTATAACTTTAGAGACTGTCCTGGAACCACTGTGTAGACCAGGTTGGCCTCGAACTCACAGAGATTGGCCTGCCTCTGCCTTCCGAGTGCTGGGATTAAAGGTGTGTGCCACCACTGCCCGGCAATAATCTTAATTTTTAAAAATTGGCTGGCCCTTTGCTTGCCACTATGGATGATGCAGATGTGCCTTGCCATCTCCCGGAGGCATCCAGTCTTCTGTTCCTGCTATTAGGCCTTCTCCCGAAAACACGACAAGAATCTACTCTGGAAGCCTTCTTCATCCTCTCCATGCTCTGGTTACACCACCTGTTTACATGGCTCCCAGAGTGGACTCTGAGACCACACTGATGTGTGTTGTTTTCACAAAACCATAAAAATAAAACTTAATTGGAAGTAAATACTGGTGCTCTTGTTGGCCTCTGTTTAGTGATCAGTCCTTGTACCCAGTGTAGACGGGGCTCGGGGCTCAAGGGACGGGGACCATGGGCTTGCACACAGCCTACTCTGCCTCCCAGCCTGCCTGCTCTCTAGGGTCTGGGTCAAAGGATGCATACCTGCATAGAGCACACCTTTACTGTGGCTGACGTTGTAAAGCATGGCTCTCCCAGGCACGGTCAGCTGTGCTGCCGCTTGGTGAAGGCGAGTCACACATACACAGCGCTGAGCTGACGGAGTGAAAGACAGCTTTTCTGAGACAAGCAGGAATTCTGCACAGGGATAGGAGATCCTAAGATCTGCGGCCAGAAGTCTCTGCGGCGGCCTGTCCCCATTACTAGCTCACTCCATCCTGATTCACGCCAGGGCTGGAACAGTTTCCCTGTGTCAAGCAGGTGGAGGTGACTGAGCTGGCCCCAATAGCTCTCAGGATAGAAATCACCCTATCTCAAAGACCTGGGCTGATCCCAGGGCTGTTAAGAGCAAAGCTGTGACCCTAGCTCAGGCTGAAGCATCCCTAGAGCCCAGTGAAAGGCTCACTCATACACTTCTGCAAAAACCAACATCCCAAGGTCCCAAGACAGGAGGACTCCTGTACTGACCAGGCTCTAAGTGGAAGGTTACCTTAATGGGCTCAGCAAGGTCACAGTGCAGGCTGATCCAGGGGACCTAAGGCTAGTCTTTTTCTTAATTGGGAATTCAGAGAAGGCCTGAAATGGAAGATGGGCCACTCAGTCTAAGGGTCCGTCTGGACCCTACAGTACTAAATCTACCGAGACTCACTTCCTGCAGGCTGAGGCTCCAGCTTTGGGAGGAGGAGAGATTTCTCCTGAAGAGGAAGAGACTCAGAAAGGCCCCGCAGGTCTCCAACAGTAACTGCTGCATAACCAATGAGTCTACCCCATGGCGTGCTAGCAATCCACTGCGGTAGCCGGTAAGCCTCGGAGGTGGGTGGTCCCTTGCAGACTCCGTACCTTTGTGCCACTGTCCACACTGGGAGTGGGGGGCTTCCAGTGTCCTAGATGGTGGGTGGGCCCATAAAGCAGTAGCAGCTGACAGGCCTTGGAATCTACCCCACCCATCCTGAGCTTCTGGAACTTCTCCTGGCCTCCCCACCCATCACCAAGCCCAAAATGCGAAGAAACAATTCAACAGCCCCCGCAGGCCTATACACACCCCAACACAGACGCTGGTACCCGTAGGTTCAGGGCACTCAGAGGTGGGAGATAGGAAATTCTGACCCCTTCCACCTAGCAAGAAGCCGGCTCGTCACTCCCACCCCTCCTGACCTTCGGCGGCCAACCCTCCGAGGGTGCCAGGATCCACTCAGCCAGGAAGACGGCGGGAATCCCTGGAGAGGGCAGGTTCCGGTTTGCCCAAGAAAGAGTGAGCCAAGGCTAAGGGCGGGCCAATTGGGGGGTGGTGTTGGAGAGGGGAGCAGGACAATGAAGAGGCGGGACTGAGCTCGAGGGCGCGGTCTCGCCCCCGCCCCACGCTGGAGCACGCCGAAGCTCTCAGAGCGCACAGAAGCTGATGCCCGCCTGGTTGATGCGAATGGCATGCAAAAGCCACGCGATGGACGAGAGCCGAGATCCAGGAGCCAGGAAACGGCTGGCAAGGACAGAGGCGGCTTGGCTGGCTATACGGAGGCCAGCCTGCCCAGGAAGAATGGCATGCCAGGCCGGGCCGGGTGACGGGGACTAAGATTGGTGGCCACCGAGGGCCGAGAAGGCGAGCACATATATACTCAAGAAACCAAGCGGATACAAAACTAGGCCAAGTTTATTGCTGAGGTTGGGCAGAGAGGGGCACCTTTGGGGATTAAGGCCACTGGCGGTCTTTGTGCTTCACTGGAACGTGGGGTTTGAAAGTAGTAACCCCACCCCCACCCCACCCCAGATTGTGCAAAATATGCAGCTGCGGCCTGAGGCCGGCGCTAGGTCTCCCCTCAGCCGGCGAGGGGCGGGACTTCCTGGTGATGCCATCTACCAATCCCTGAGCTGGAGGGTGGGCCCCGCCCACCCCCAGGGGCAGCAGTCTTGTGGGCAGGGCATCGTGCTCGATCAGCGAGTCTCGCCAGGCTTGTACTCGGTCTCCCCAGAGGACACCTGGGAGATGCGCCGCGAAGAGCGCCACAGCTTCCGCGCAAACTGGCTGCTGCGCACCTGGCGAAAGTAGGATGGGATGCAGTGAGCCTGGGCGGCTGCTCCCTACCCGATTTGATGCGATGCTCGGCCCGGCTGCTCTTGTCCTCACCTCAGAAGGCTGGCCGGCGCCCACAACGATCAGTTTGCCATCCTCCAGGCCCACCAGCACGTGGCTACGCTCCTTGGTCACGGACACACTGCGCACTGGCACTTTCATGGGCAGGGGAGACACAGCAGGCTGCAGTCTAGCACAGGGAAGTGGATATCTGTTAAGTCACAACTGCAAGGCCTTCAGCACAGATGTCTTCATTATCCCGTGTATCCACGTTGTCCTCATTTTAAGGCTCGCTAAACTGAATCCCTGATTCATAAGACTCTCACAACAGCATGGCCGAGGGAGGTCCAGGGCAAGAATCCCCATGGGTAACACACCTAGAAGAACGTGCTGTGGGATAGAGTATACTCCCTATTACCCTGTGCCAACAACCACCATCTAGAGGGGCCGTGAACTAAAAGTGGGGCTCACTTGTTCAGATGGAAGATGTGCAGAGAGCACTGGATGGTGCCCAGCAGAACAAAGTCTCCTGCCACTGTCAGGGCCGTAGGCTGCTCTGGCAGGGGCAATGAAGCCCGCAACCTCCCATTCACTGAGTACAGGTGCAAGGAGTAGGTTACCTGGAAGAAAGGAAAACATCAACAACTGCCCCACCATTCCAGTTGCCCCGATGTCTTTGTTGGGTACCCTGTCCCATACCTGGGCCCCGGGCCGTTCACAAGCAGAACTCTGTACAACAATCTGGCCTTCAGCCCCCAGGGCCAGATGTGATATAGGTCCAGGCAGTGTGGCACCTGGAGGCCTTAATGCTGCCACAAACTGACCTCGGCGTACAGTGTGGATGATCACAGTTCCATCCTACAGAAGGCAGATTAGGGTGCTGAGCAGAGAACTGGAGGCTCTAGGGCCTCAGCAAACAGCCTCCCCAGGACACGTGTCCACTCACCTCGGATCCAGACACAGCCATGTCCAGTTCAGTGCTGATGGCCACACAGCTCACTGCAGCCTCATGACCATATAAAACCTGCACAGGCTTTGGTGCCAGCCCTACCGACAAACCACCCTGTGGGAAGCCAGGGCTAGCTTAAGATTCAGGCAAGTAAGGCTATCCAAGCTAGAGGGCTGGGGGACGGCAGAGCCCCCAATTTGCTCATAGTAGTAAAGGTAAAGAAGGACAGGGGAGCAGCTCTGACAGCTCCCTGAGGGGCAAATGGACTTCCAGGCTACCATGACCTCACAGGTCTGCCCACCATACACACCTGCTGCAGAAGACGCCACACCATGCACGTAGTGTCCCGGGAGCCCGAGATGAGGTAGATGCCACAGGTGTCCAGTGCAAGGCAGGTCACTATATCTGCATAGGAAGGAGAGGATGTAACAGGGTTACTGTACCTCCCAGGCCCAGTTCAGAACTGCCTGTCCGTCATTCTCCCTGGCACCAGGGCAGCTCATACCAAGGTGTCGGCTTAGCTGGTTCAACAGTTTGCCACGGGGTAGTCCAGTTACACGTAGGCTGCCATCCCAGTGACCACCACTGAAGAGCAGCTTTCCGTCCGGGGCCACTGCCAGTGCTTGCCCACTAATGCCACTGCCTGGCACCCACGGCCCACTCAGTAGTTTTTGCATCCTAAGCCAAGGGGAAGATGGCAGGTGAGGCTGGGCCAAAGGGGAGAGATCTAGGCTAACAAAAAACTTGGCCAGATCTCTCCCCTGCAGTTGGCCTGCATTCTGGCCATGTGGCTCAAGGCAGAAGACATCTATAGGCCACCCCTATCCACAGCTCTGTCTTACTTGGGGTTCCCCATGCTGGGATCTTTGCTGAAGGTGAAGTAGTTATTGATGTTTCGGTCATAGGGCAGCCAGCTGTGAGTGCCCAGCAGCCCGTTGGCACTCACAGTCACCTGTCGGTAAGAGTGCGCTAAGGTGGCTTAGGGGCAAAGGCAGGAGGGACGAGCTAAAGGGAATGCAGCCCAGCGCACTTACCAACAGGTCTGAGGAGCCCTGGGTGATGAAGGAATGGGACTGCCGGTGGGGTACCAGAGCTAACACTACAGGTACCCCTTCACTGACAACCTGCGGAGAGATGCAGAGGAAGCCCCAGCTAGACAGTCTTCCCAATGGGCACCCTCTTTTCCTTGCCCACAACCCCCAGGGGAACAGAGTAGGTGTCAGATGGAGAGGATGAGTCCTAGAAGTACACGTGACAGCAGTGGGCATGTAAGAGGGCATCACAGAAAGAGGCAGAAGACCTCAGGATCAAGCTTGATCTCAGCCCTGATCCTCTCATTCCCATACTCCGGAGGGAGAGGGGAGCCTATGTGAAGATGCAGGAAGGGGTCCATCCTCACCCCACTCAGGGTCTCGGGGATTGTCAGGAAGTCACAACTTGTGCTGGCCCCCCTCAAGAAAGCCTCCCTTCCTTCTACCCTCATGTCTACAAGATGCCTTTAAACCAGCCCCTTCATTCCACATGCCCATCTGGCCCCAGAAGGTAGGGACAGCGCAGTTAAATCCATCTCCCTGAAGGAGCAAAGTTCCTGCCCTATTTTCACCTCAGCAAAAAAGGCCTTGAGCTGGTACAGGTTCTGGAAGACACTAGGTGAGTTAGCTTCCGGACGAGTGAGGCGACTGGCTGCTTCCTCAAGGGAGAGCCGTGGTGGGTGTGGCTCCTGTAGACGAGACGGTCAGCACCATGACATGAGAGTTCTTTCGTTTTGTTTTACTTTCTGTAACCAGAATAAACTGGCTGTCCTGAAACTCTCTTTGTAGACCAGATTGGCCTCGATCTCGCAGAGATCCACCTGCCTCTGCCTCCTGAGTGCTGGGATTAAAGGTGGGTGCCAC
>LOJH01004160.1:0-25965 GCA_001685095.1 Ellobius talpinus | reverse complement strand
TTCTTGACAGCTGTATTCCAAGCAGCTCCTACCTTTAGCAGCTGACAGGGAGTCTGCCCAAAGTTGCTGATGATGCCTTCCAGAGCCTTCCGTTCCCGTTCGTCTGTCACATGGTCCAGGTCTACAGCCCCTGAGAGGGCGGCAAAGCAGTCAGAACTCCTTCAATGTTCTCTGCATTGCAACTTCATCTGTTCCCTGGCCCGGCTTACATGGGGCACACTGCCTACCTTCATAGGTACAGTAATAGAAGACATTGAGGGCCTCCTCAGCTGCTGGACCCCGCTGCTTATAGCCAAAGATGAGGTCGATCCACTCATGCAGGTGGGTGGACACATACTCCGACTCCTGAGGGTAGGAAGCGGCAGTCAAACCTGGGACTGTGAACCCTACCACAACTCTCAACTCTGGCTGGCTGGTCGTGTGCGGTCACCTCCTCACCAGAGCTCGGCGATGCTGTTGGATGAAATCCTCTGGACTGCTGGCCCACGGGGGCAGCACCACATCATCCACTTTCTCATTGGTCAACTGGAGGCAGCCCAGATCAAAACCTAGCAGAGGAGAAGATTAGCAGTGTCCCATGTATCCCTGGCCACCCCTGTCTGGGCACTCCCACAGCCGGTGCCTTGCATGCTACCATTCTGGTTCTCCAAGAAGTCGGGAAAGTAGAAGAACTCTGGGATGAGCTCCTTCACATCTGCGGGGCTCTCCAGGCGTGCCTGCCAAGCTGCTGCCACTGAGTGGAACTGCCGGTCAGAGCAGTCGAACCTGGCGGAGGGTTACAGCCAAGGTCAGATGATGGATGCAGAGGGATGTGGAAAACCTGAGGCAACACAAGAGGCTGCCTGGAAGACAGCCTTCCCTCCTCCCCGACCTCCCGTCACCCCTGGGCGCACCGGCCACTCTGGAGCTGGACGTGCAGGGAGGTGAAGGGCTCCACGCGGATGAGGTAGTGCATCACACCTGCTGCATTGGAATAGTGGGTACCGTAGTGGAACTTGTCGATTGTACCTGCTGGGTCCTCAAAGCTCTCATATCTGAAGCCACAGACAACAGAAGTCAGCAGAAGCCCTTCACCCACCCATCCCCAGCCCGCTGAGCCCTGCCCTGTCCACATGCTCACTTCTCCCTCACGAGCTGGGCATGCTTGGGGTTCACCACACCGATGGGTTTGGACAGGTCCCGGAAGACAGCTGGATTGCTGAGGTCCAAGACTGGGGACACGTAGTCCTGCAAGACCCAGGGGAACTGGCCGCCCACCCAGGGAAGAATCTGCATGAAGACCTAGATGGCTTGTGAGCCCGCACAGCCCTGCCCTCAACACTCAGGAAGATGGATAGAGCCTGCTCACAATACCACTCGGAAGGGCTGCAAGAGCATAGATGGTCTACAATAGACATTCCTTCCGGGAAGACCAGGGCCCAGCAGCAAGAAAGGAGGCAGAGGAGTGAAGCAGTGGCAGGAAACAGAGGCCAGATCTTAGTCACAGGTGAACTATTCAGGGACCCTGCTTACAGCCTCGCCCATTAGCTGGCACTGACAGATGCGGTTTGGGGGTGAGGATATGTATACAGAGTGGGGTCCTCACCACAGGGTACTGAGACAGGTCATTATAGGTGCGTCCTGCGATTGTGTTGAGTTGCATCAAGTATTCAAAGTTGGTTATCTCTCGCTGTACCCATTTCTGGAGGGCAGGATAGTGAAGGATGAGTGGTGGTTTGTCCAGGACCCCTGCTTACAAAGTTCCTACCTCACATTCCACACAGACCCCTGCTTACAAAGTTCCTACCTCACATTCCACACAGACCCCTGCTTACAAAGTTCCTACTTCACATTCCACACAGACATACCCAGGACACTTACCTGAGTAAGTCCTGAGGCCCGAAGCATCTCCTGGGGGGAGCGGCTGCTTAGGTAGTCTTGGGTGTGTGGCCGTAAGCGCAGGAGCCACGAATACACCTGGTTCCGTACCTGGGTGTGGGGTGAGATGGGATAGGGCTGGGGCCTAGGAGCCTGGCAAGGAGATAAAGCTGAGGACCCAGACACCTTGCATGGGAAGTTGAGGAAGTAGTTGGATTGATCAATGAAGAAGAGTTCCAGCGCGGAACGCCTCAGGTTGAAACGCCGCAGGTGGACCTCACGCAGCTGGGCCAAGGGGCGCCGAAAATCATGGCCGATGCCTACAGGACCAACGGTAGATATAAGGAGTCACTGGCTCCTACCTGGTCCAGACCTTGGCCCTTCTCTACCATCCCCTCAAACAACTCCACCAGAACGCACCTTCCTCAGTTTCCACACGTTCTGTGCTGCCATCGTAGAAATACACGTGCTGTGTGGTGACCTCTAACAGTCCGGGGACCACGGCCACCACTGTGACAAGCTGGCACTCAGCTGATAGGAGCAACTTCTCATGCTGCTTATCCAGCTCCACTGCCTCCATCCTGGGGGTCAGCATACAGTTCAGCTAGTGATGTTGGCATCCCCTCTTGGCAAGCTCCAAGGGCCAGTGAGTCATGAAGTCCTATGCTCACACCTCCCTGATGGAGAGGAGTTGCCCAGGGCCTAGTGCTCACTAACCCTGTGCCCTTGTTGAACTTAAAAGTCCCTCTGGTTGCTTATCAGGTCACCCCCTCCTGCTGCCCTGCTTTTCTTCATACCCCTGCCCTGGTCCCCACATTGTTCAGGTTTTTCTCAGCCTTGCTGAAAGGCGCTTAGCTACTAAAGAACACCCAACCACCTGCCCTACTAAAGAAAGGCCACCTAGCCACTCATCCTTTTAAAAAACTTCCAGATTTGGGGTTAAAGAGCCCCTTCAGGGTACTCGGTTAGTCAGCAAAAGACAAAGGCTCGGACTCAGTCCCATGGAAGGCATACATCCCGGACCAGCCCCCAGTCCACCCACTCACAGGCTCTCCGGCACAGCCAGTTCATCCTCCCCTAATTGGTCTTCAAGCAGCTCCTCTGGAGGGGTGCTGATTTTGGCCTCTTTGGTCACTGCCAGGGGCAGTGAGGCCTCTTCAGTGGGTGTCATGGGGGTTTCACCTGTGTGAGGCCAATTGTACTTATTTAGAGCAAGGCATGATGGAAAATACCAGCTGGGTGGACCAAGCACAACACACTCACCTAAATTGTCTCGCAGGGCACTGGCTTCTAAGTGAGGGTCAAAGTGATGATTGGGTACCAGTTTTAGTCGCATTCGTGAGTATGTCTCTGCATTAGACAGCTTCCAGTGGGGAGCCAGAGGGACACTGCAGATATATCACCAAGAATTGTTAAGGCCTAGCAAAAGGTTACAGGGCCCCTACTTTAAGACTGTAGGGTTTCTCTGGGTAGCTTTGACTGTACTAAAACACAGGTCTGTAGATCAGGCTGTCCTTGAACTCTGCCTCCAGAGTGCTGGGATTAACGGTGGTGCTTCTGCCAACATGGCCCCCCAAACCCATACCCTTGGCTAAGCCTGCTCTTGTTATTCATGTTGCCTTATTCTATTTAAGACCTTGAACAGAGAGCCAAAGGCAGTCTGGCACTCTTAAATGTTCCCTTTGCCCCAAGCCCAGCTCCTCCCCCTTGAAGCCCAGCCCACCTTAGTGCCCAGGCCCCACAGGGGCTGGAAAGCTGGCGCCACAGTGCCCCCCAGTGCAGCAGGGCCGTGGAGTGCTGTGCAGCCTGCTGCTTCAGCACCGCTGCATAGCGCAGCCCCTCCAGGCGAGCCCTGCGCTGGGCGGGTTCTAGGACCAGCTCCTGTGGTGGGAAAAACAGGTCAATCCCACTGGCTGCTGTTTCTCCAGCCCAGTCTCTACCCGGCTGCCCTATTAGCTGTCTCCCAGGCATGTAGGTAGGTAGCACACTGTCCCCTGTTCTGGGCTGCACACCTGGAAGGCCCTTCGACTCTGAATGCATTCCCGCCGCTGCCGCTGCCCACTGCTCATAAGCATGTCATAGCAGGCATTCCAGAAGCCGGACATGAGGTCATGGCTCTTAGCATATGTGTCCATTTCAAACTGTGACATGGTGGGCTGTACCTGGAGGATTAATGGCGAGAGACCAGAGCTTGAAGTGTGCCCGAGACCCCATTTCTCTTCCTTGATCCCCACCTCCTTTAGGCACCTGCTTGTCGATGAAGTGGCGCCATTCAGGTGTGGCACAGAAAGCCTGAAAGTCCTCAAAGAAGGTGGGACTTCCATTGGTGGGTGGTAAGGAGGGCAACCCCCACTGCAGTCCCAGGGGCCCATAAGCACGGTCCAGCAGCGTACGGACCAGTGGCACCAACCACGAACAGCGCTCAGAGGCTGCCATAGCTGTAGATGGAGGCTGTGCATGCTTGGTCTCAGAGGTGGAGGTGTTCAGTGCCCGGCTGAGTGCGGCCTCCAGCTTGGAGAGGACATAGCATGCCTCTTCACGGCGAGCTGGTACTGCAGTCTGCAGTAGCGTATGCAATTTCACATAGGCCTGGGCATGCAGCTGTAGGTGCAAGAGATTGAGGGTGTCACCGATTGCTATATCTCCACCAGCTCTGCCTCCACCTCCATTGCCCACGTGCGTGCTCACCTGTGGGTCCTCCAGCAGGATATAGCCAAGCACAAGACGTAAGCCAATCTGTGCCATCTCACGGAGTTCTGCCATGCTATTGGCTAGATGTGGCCAGGCACCCAGGCGATCAAGGAGATTGCACACACCTTCAAAGAGCTGCCACATATAACAGTTCCAGTGTGTTATCACACAAGGCCGGGGATACAGAGGAAGAAAGCAAGGTAAAGTTTGGCCTGGAGGCTAGGGAAGGTTTGAGCTAAAGTCACTGCCCTTACTGCTTGACCAGTCCTGCAAGGTATACCTGGCTATCTCTAACACTGTCATTCACCCCAAACCTTGTCCTGACTCTGACTAGACATGCCCATAGATGTCCAGGACTGCGCTGGGTACTCTCCCATCTTGCAGACTAGATACTCCCACATTCATAAGGTCACAAGAATGCACGTGGCTTGCGCCCCTCTGAATGGTCGCACCTTTTCACTCCATAGCTCCTGATTACCATGGCCCTCAGCGCATAGGAAATCCTGGAGCAGGCGGAGCAGCCACAGTGCCTGGAGGGTAAAGTTGGCCAGGCCTCCTGGGGGAGCCTCCTTGATGTCGGTCAGGGCTGATTCCAACATCATCTCTAGGAGGCTGGGCAAGAGAAGGACTCAGTACTTACCTTGCACTTTCCCTGGCTCCTAGGCTCCCAGAGACCCATCGCCTTCACAAATCATCCCTCTTACCTGCGCTTGATGCAGTCTGGTGGGCGCACAAGTGTGGCTGAGGCCCCCAGCTGGGTAAGAACTGAGAAGACCTGGCCACGCTCCCGCCAAGCAACCTCGTCACTGCCCTCCACGCCCCGCCACGTCACTGAGAACAGCACATTGGTGAGCAAGTTGCACAGCTCCTCCTCAGGGGTTTGCTGTGGGTAAAGGAGGGTGGTGAGGGCCATGGGCTGGAAGGGGAGGGAATCTCTACTCAGCGCCCCTAATCCACACACTAGCAGGAATCTGAGAGGCAGCATTCAGCAAACGGCCAGAACTGACACAAGGGCTCCAGTTACTGGCTGAACTCTGGGGAGAGACCTGGGGTTCTGCTGGAAAGAGGAGAGGAGATATTCACAAAGGCATTACCCCAAGTCTTCAAGGCTGTCTGGGAACTCCCAAGGAGAACTGGGGCTGGAGAGACAACTTGGAAGAGATAGGCTGTCCCTATGCCCTATAAAGTCTGGGCCCTACATGGCTGCTCTCCTCCACTGTGGCTCAACATAACTACACATGAGTCTATCAGCCCTGGTATCCAGTTCATCTTTGGAGAGGTCACACTGCTAACCCTGCTCCCCTGAGGTGTCATCTCCAGACACAATGCAAGGTGAGAAGGTGGCCCACCTCACCTGGGGGTTGCTTGTGTTAGAGGTGTTGTCCCCACTGATGGTGGGTTCTAGCAGGCTGCAGTCCTCTAGCACATTGGAGAGACTGGAGCTGTGGCGGCCTTGGGCAGTAGGGAAGGGCCGTGGCCCATCCAGCGGGGAAGGTGTGCCAGGCTGGCTGGCTGGAGTAATCGTTCCACTGCTGCTGCCACCGCCAGCAGTATTGCCTGAGCCCACACTGGCCCGTTCCAAGCCCAGGTCAAAGGGCGTACTGAACGGGGAGAGGGCATGGTAAAAGGCATCTGGGTCAGGGCACGGGGGCTCTGAAGGTAGGAAGACGTCAGAAGATTCAGCAGGCAACTCGGTGGGTGGTGGGGACAGGGCTGGCTCCGGGGAGGTGGGCAGCTCTGGGAGAGAGCGTGGGGGACTGCTGGCTGTGGCAGCCTCCAGGACATACAGGCGGGTCAGCACATCCTGCCAACCAGCTTGTCGGGCCAGTAGCCGCACTACTTCTGGCTGTCCGTAGATGAGGTGAAAGAGCTGCCAAACCAGGGCACAGCAAATTAGAGGCCATCTGATTGCTTCCCTAGAGCCTCATCCCAAGATCTTAACAGTGGGGGCCTCCAAAGACACCCCATTGCAGAGGGACAAAATGAACTGCGAGAGCAGAAGCTATCCCTTTTCCTCCCCAGGCTTTTCTCTCTGACTCACCTGACGACAGATGTCCAGGCGGACGCTGAGGTCAGCCTGGAGGGACAGCTGTACCACAGCCAATAAATCTGAGAGATTCAGGCAATCCAGGGATGCAACCTGAGGGGCTGACACGGTAGGAGGGGACTGTCTCAATCCTGTCCCCTATGGGAACACTGTCTTCCCAGCAGTCCCATTCCCGATAGATGTTGCCCACTCTGCCTGCTCTGGTTCTGTTTGCTTGTTGCTCTATTTCAGTCTTGTGAATGCTATGTGAGCATTCTGCCACTGAAATGCATCCTCTCCTCCATCTCATCTGCGTCTTGGTCCCAATCATGTCATACCTGCTCCCATAGACAGCTTATAGAGGCCCTGGCAGAGCTGGGGAAAGATGGTCCCCTCGGGCAAGCTGGCAACAAGACCCTGGAGACCACAGTCTCGCAGCCGGAGCCTCTGGCGGTTCCGCTCAGGTAACCGTTCATTTTGCTGCAGTCTTCGCAAGATCTGTGTTGGGGAGATCAAGGGGCTGTCATCACAGAGGACCCTGCACAGGTATGTGGCTCCAGAAGAGGCCTGTGGAAGCAGCTTTATTCACTGGTGCAAGGCTTCCCTAGATTCCAGTCTGGGCCTCAGAGAATGGGATTATGAGGTCAGGATGGGGCTGGGTATACCTTGAAGACTCTGTCGGTCAAAAGAGGTGGTGATCTTGGCCGCACCAACAGCATGAACAGCACCTCGAGGTTCCCTGGCTCTAACAGGAAGATGGCCAAGGGCTCTTGTGCTGGAGAACCATGAAGCAGAGCCAGCAACAAGTCCAGTGTGCCTACCACCTGAGGATACAGAATGTCTCTCTAGGCTGGGTTCCCCAGCTGGCCTATATACCTCTCACCCAAATCTCACCCTCCCCAACCTCCTGCCTACCTGGCCATCATCACTGGTGGCTGTCAAAAAGCTCAACACAACCTGCATGTCATTCACTGAGAAGTTGCGAACCAGGAACTCACGTGCCAGACCCAAAAGGGATGTCTGTACTGTGCGCAGGTCATCGGCCGCGAGGGGGCGCTCCCGCTGTGGACTAGTGGGTCCAGCAAGCACAACCAGCAGTCAGAGAGGCAAGATCAGAGAAAGTGGGTACGTGAGCAGCTGGGCAACATGTCATCCTGTCTCCAATACCAGGCACGACCGTGTCAGGCCCCCAGCATCCACCTGGCCCCACCAGCCTAACCTGTAGTGTGTGCGCAGAGCATCGAGGATGAACTGGACTCCATACTTCTTCCGAAGCTTCTGCCTGTGCTCACGAACTATGCTGGACATGTACTGGATGTGACCTGAGCGGACATCAGCAGAAAGCTTCCTCCAGGGCAGGGCTCCGCCTCTGCTGCACCTCCCAGGCACCATCCTCATACCCCAGGGCACAGTTCTGACCCCGCAGATATGTCACCTCAGATTATGTAGAGCAAGGCTGTGCTTCTCACCCTGCCCTGACCTGTGGCTAGGCCTCTTTCCCGAGACCCTTTACCTACCCAGGCGCACAGCGAAGTCACTGAGGGTCCAGAGGTGAAAGTTGAAGAGCAAATGTTGGTAGAGCAGGTAGAGGAGGGGCCCGCTGCTCTCAGCTGCCACCTGCTCCATCAGCAGCTGGGCAGACATGAGCACATTCATATCCATGGCCCAGCTGGGGACCTGCAGGAAGAAGGAGCTGACTGAGATGTCAGGCCCTGCCTCCTGCTGTTCCGGTCTTCTCAGCAGCAGACATGAACAACCATCCTTGCTCACAGCCTTTCAGGATCACAGCCATCTCTGAAATACAAGCTTCCCCTGACAGCCTGAGCCACCTTCCTACCCATGTCCTCACAACCAAACCTGCCCATCTCTTTTCAACCTGCTCAGTAGGTCTCACCTTGCGCAGGAGGGCCCCTATGATGGCAGGCCCCTGGCATTGCACCAGGCTCTCCTGATTCACAGTGTGGCCCTGCAGGAAGTTCCGAAGCATCAGGAGAAAGGCAGCCACTGCATTCCTCTCCATCCGTTCCTCTGCCGATCACCAGGAAGAGGACAGAGGTTGGTCAAGGGCATGCCAGAAGCCACTACCTCACGTGCACAACCCCACAGCCATACCAAGACTTTCTCCCGAATCCAGGTGTGAAGGACTCACCTGAAGACTTGCCCAGGGGGAGAAGCAGGCCCTGAGTGTTATGGCCTGAGGTCAGTTCAGGTCCCACAAGGTCATGTGTTTCACCTGGACCTGCTTCGGCCTCTTGGGGCTGCACAGCTACTCGCTCCAGCAAGGGCAGCAGGGCACCCATGCCCCCTACACAGTTCACCACATCCTGGGGGGAGGGGCAGTGGTAAGAGGACAGCTCCCCAGTAGCATCTTGCCTAAAGCCTGGACGCAAAGTGTGGGTCTCTTAAACTGGTCTTCCAAACACTACCGGGGCCCGATACTGCTCCCAGCTAGCCCTATGTGCACTACACACATGTACACACGCACCTTCACGTCCCATGTCTCCACCCTATGTCCCGTCAGGCGGCCATCCAGCCCATGGCCAGGGGACAGGTCCAGGCAGATGTTGTTCTTACAGGCCTGGATCAAATGGAAAAGGGGGTAACAGACTGAAAGCGGAAGCCTGAGGGCAGAGCCAGAGGGTAGGGAGTGTTCCCCAGTCCCTAAATACCTGAGGCGAATAATGGAGGAGCAGCTTGGCACCAAGCTCGTGTAGTTCACCCTCAGGCTTGAAGGGTGCTGGCTCATTGGGCCCTGGAGAGAAGAACTCAAGGTTTTAAGAGCTCAGGAGGGCCTCTGGCAAAAGCCCACCCACAGCTTCCCTCCCCCCTGCATGCCCAGAGGACAGATTCCTAGGGTTGCCATCTTCCTCTGGGCACTTTGCAAATCTGATGCCCTGAAACTGGGACAATGGGATAGAGGCTGGGACTAGGGCACCGGAAGAGAGACATGGGTGCTACATACCCAGGACATGCAGGACTTGCAGGGCAGATGCCTGCAGGGCTTCATGGAAGATGGCCACAGTCCCCAGCTCCCCCTCCAGAGATGTGGGGCTTCCCCACCGAGTGTCCTGGGTGCCTGCAAGGGTGGAGCTGATGCTGCCCTCCTGCAGAGGGGCTCCCAGCCCAGGCCCAGAGCCCAAGCCCGTGGAGGCTGGGACTGACTGGGAGCGGGTGAGGGAGGGGTGAGTGTGAGACAAGGCAGTGGGGAGCCCTGTGGTGGTCGTCGTCGTGCGGTGCCCAGCAGAACCAATACAGCAGGAGGAGAAAGGCTGCGGGGTCAGGATTGGGAGACTAGTAAGGTCCGAGCAAAGCCTGGGAGTCCACCTATATCCAGCTTATGATGACTCCCAAAACCATGGACTGCAGAGCGGTGCAGGCTGAAGACACACAGGGGTTCCAGTCCACACTGGCCCAAGTCCCTCCAACTGACCCAAGGCCTCCCAAACCCTGCCTAGCACACCTCACTGAGGGATGGAAAGTGAAGAGGTGCTGTCTTGACCAGATGGCCATCTTTGTAGACACTGACCAGGTTCTGACTGAAGAGTCGGCGCCCAGGCACATGCACAATGGCCACACAGTGCTGTAAGAGAAGCCATGAAGACTCAAGCCATGTTTGAGTCTTGGCGTTCCTCATCCCACACTGGGCCATGTGAGAAGGGTGGGGACTCACCCAAGCAGAATCAGCGAAGGACACTTCGGGCAAGCTCATGGTTATGTACTCCTTCCGTGTGCACACGGCTACCACCAGGGTCCCAGCTGCCGTGAAGAAGGCCTCAAACCCTGAGCCATTGTTGGTGAAGAAGCTGGGGGCAAGCAAGCCAGTTATGCCTGCTTCTTCTTATGCTGGCAGTGGGTTCCTAGCCCTTGGTAGTTACCCACCTGTACAGTTGTTTTCGCTGGAGGGGTCGGCTGGGAGCTGAGGTAGGAGCTGTCTCTGTGGAGTGCAGACAGAGCCAGGCATGGAAGGTAAAGCCAGGTCCCGGCCATCGCTGCACAGGTGGTACCATGATGCCTGCCATGCTAGGTGTGAGGTCAAAGTAGCGCAGGGCACGTGCAGGACCCTGGTGCCGGGCCATGCCTGACAGCGCTCGGATGATAGCACCTGCATGCCGAGCCTTCTGAGATTCAGTTCCCTCTGATTCTGAATCCAGTCCTGGTGGGGGGCGCAGCAGACGACGCAGCTCCAAGGGCCTTAGAGACACTCGGCCCAGAGCTTGCAGCAATGCTAACAGCTGCTCCTGGCAGCGGACTCCCAGGGCTATCCCTGTGCCAAGTGTCTCTAGCAGGTAGCCCACTAGGCCTGCTTGCACACAGGTGACACGGCTGGCAGGGCAGCTGTCACAGAGCCACCACAGCCGTTGTGCCAGGAAGAGGCGCAGCTCAGCTGTGGGCAATGCTGGTAGCCATTGCATCAGCACCAACACTGGCTGTTCATTGCAGATTGGTGGAGGCGGGTGTATGCTGTGGTCACCCTCCACAGCCTGTAGGTGGAAAGAATGTGACAGCCCCAGGTCAACTGTGGCCCCTTGCCAGCTACGAGACTTCCTGTTGCATGGAAGTTAGCATGTGCCACCCCATCTTGGTGCCTTGCCAAAGGTACATGGATGATCATGACCATTAAAACAAGTACTTAGCACTAACTTCCAAGCTTTGGAAGTAGCCTAGACTGGCCAAGCCATAACTCTACGTTCCTGGAATAGTCCTTGCGACCTATAGTGTAGAGGTCTCAACTCAGGGTACTGACACATGGCTGAGCCACAGCTCACATTGCACTGGCCATTGGTAACAGTCCTCCAGACTGGGGACCTGCCTCAGGACAGCTGCCTTTGGGACACAGGTCCCAGCCCAGTACTCACCATGTTGAGCAGTTCTTGCAACAGTCTTTGGGTGGGGGGCCCATGGCTCTGCAGGACCTCCTGCAGGTGCTGGTAGCCAATGCGTTCCTTGAACACCTCCTGAGAAGTAGGATGGAAGTAAGGAAAGTTGTGGGTTTGTGGCCAATCCATACCCACAGGGACCCCTCCACTTTTGGAACTCTTTGTCTATCTCTGCCTGTAGGTTATAGTACAGAAAGGGACAGGACAACATAGAGGATGGAGTAGCCTATATTCATCTACAGATGGTGGTCAGCTCATAAGTGTCCCTTGACAGACTGATGACCACACCCACCAAGCATGTGGAACCACACCCCAAAGAGAATGGCAGTCATGTGCTCTCCAGGGAACAAGATTTACAGGTCAGTTTTGAAAACACGAGAACAACAAACTCTACCTCTGACTCCTATCACAGAAAGTCTGAAGTGTCCTCACCTTGGCCGACGGGGAGCCACTCATGATGCAGGTCAGCACTCTGACCACGTGGACGGCGATGGCATCTGTGTCCTGGTCCAGCACCTTGGGGTAGAGGGGAAGTCAGGAGAAGCAGCTGCCAGGACCTGGCAGTAAAGGGGGTGCAAGGGCCAGGTCCACCAAGGTCCAGGGCGTCTGCTGAATCAGCAGCTCTCTGTGAACACCAGGCTTGACTTGCCCCACAAGCTGTGTTGCCCTGAGCTGGAGTGCTCTCATAGCAGATGGGCAAGACTGCCTCTGGCAAAGAGGCCTGGAAAGAAATTCAGGCAGGGAAAGTACCACCGCCTGGGGGGGGGGCTCAATTGCCACCTGCTGCTCCTGACGTGGCCACTGGCAGGAAAGGATAGACCAACAGTGCATACTGCCTCTGCACTCCCTCCTGTGGACTTACTGGCCCTAGTTCCCACATCCCCACCCAAGTTAGACACATGTGCAAGCAAGTCATCAAGTGTCCCATCACCCATGATGATTGACAGAGATTCAGGGGTACAGGGGCAATCAATCACAGGACAGTAGAGCCAGAAGAACCTTCGAGACCTCTAAGTCCTACCCTGTCCCCCATCCCCTAAATCGGTGAGGATGCTGTGGTCAAGCCTAACTGAAACTGACAGAGGCACGCTGCTCACTCCCCCTGGCCCACTCTGGGGGATGAGAGGCTGAGGGGCTGATATCAAGTGTTAAGCCATGTTTTGTCCTGTGGGCCCTTTGCTCACAGCTCTTCCTAGTCCCCCCGAAATGTGACCTCAGACAACCTTCCCTTCTCTAGGCCTGTTTCCTTATCTGGAAATAAAATCAAGGGGAGGGGTCACCTAGCCCTGCCTGATTTGGAGCTGAATGGACAGGCAGACTCTCAGAAAGTCACCATAGGTGATAAACATACAAGGCTGCCTCATGACGACAAAGCCAGGGCAGAGGCTCTGGAGGTTGGGGGCCCAGGTGTAGAGCCCCCATCTGACACCCCACAGTTCCTACAGCACCAATGACATGAGGCTTGTAGCATGAGGAGCCAGACCTGTTTAGTATAGGGCTCAGGAGCCACGGAAGAAATGGGCCCCACTAGGAACCCCTGCCATAGCAGGTGGTTACAACCTAAGCCCTTAGTGTCTGTACTTGTGTCTCCTGAGAAGGGGATGTGGGGTAGGTGGTGAAAGGTTTCAAAGGTTCCTTCCAGCTACACCCTGGTACCCAATTCTAACACGGGGGGGTTAGAGACCACTTCCTGCTCCAGTCTCTAGGATAGGGCCTTGGAAGGGGCGGGGGTGAAGACAGGGTATGGGAGAGTCACCCTCGCCGCCAGGTATGTGGTGCTCAAGCACATCTACCCGCATCTAGAGTGCAGGAAATGATCAAAGAAGGAGCCCAGGGTGGGTGGCCCAGGGAGGTGCTGCCTGAGCTGGTCAGCCAAAGGGTGGTACCTTCTGGACATCAGGCTCAGTCAGTAACCGGGTGGCCAGGTCACTGTCCCCCGCAGGGGGTGCCCGGGCCTGCAGGTATAGCTGTGAGGAGGAGGAGGGGAGTAGAGGAGGAGGACGAGAGGTTAGAGCAGGAGCAGGGGAGCTTCCAGGGCTCTGCACCAGTGGGAAATGGCCCACTGGGTCCTCATCACAGTTCTCCCATCAGAGTGGGGCCAAAACCCAAAGGGACAAACCCTGCCCAGGCCCCAGGCCCTCCCACTGAGCACAGGCCACAGCCATGTTTGCTCAGCAGCAACCTTCCAGGAAGTCTCTGTGACTCCCCCTGGGTTTCAGGCCTTCCATCCCCAGGTGAAACCCCACCCACCTTGCTGTTCTGGATGAGGCGAATAAGATGTTCAAAGCAATTGTTGCTAAGGAAGGTGGCTTGTAGCACTGGCCGGTCCTCACATGCCAGCATCATGGGGATAGCATCTGTGTAGGGGTCAAGGTCAGACTCTTACACATCCCACCTCTCCCCAAGTCCGGCCTTTCCACCAGCAACAAGGGCCTGGGAGCCCATACCTACCAAGCATGCTGACCCGCAGGGTGACAAGGGCCTCTTCGGGGCCTGAACTTGGACTAGCTGGCCAGTCAGCATTAAGAATGTGGAAGTAGCCCTCAAGCAGGGTGCGGAGTTCTGGTCCTCGGGGTGGTGCCCGGCTTGCGTGCAGGACATGCACTGCCCCCACCAGTGCTTTCAGAGCTAGCGGTACCTGGCTCAGGTCCTGTGCTGGGTCACGGCCCCAGCTCCGCAACACACCTAGCAGTCCCTGCACAGAGCCAGCGCTCACAGCCACCTGTCCGTTTTCCTATGGGTGAGGAAAGATGGCAGTGGGCTCACCTAGAAGCAAGGTGCCGAGAGGCTCACCCCTTGGTCCACAGCTCACTACCAAACACACCTTTCCTCCTGCAAGGACAGTGCCAAAGAGGTGGATGAGCCGCAACAGCAATGTGGGAGGCAAACGGTCTGCATCCTGCAGGCTCTCTGGGTAGCGGGTAGAGCAGAACAATGTCACCACGTTTGTAGGGCTATGGGTCAAAGGACTGCATAAGAGGTAGGGTACCTAGCATGGGGGTGTGGGGCAGAAGCTGAGCCTAGCAAATGTCCAGACTTGCGGAAGGAACCCCCCCATATGGGTCTAAAATGACGTGGTTGTATGGCAGGGGGATGGGAGGCTACAGTGTTCTTGAGGGAACATATGGTCCAGCCCTGAGAGCCTAAGCAGCATCCTAGATCCTACGTCTCAAAGTGACAGGGTCCCAGAGTGACACGTAGCCACTATGCTTCTAAGACGCAAATCTGTTCCCTGTCCTGCTGTGACAGTGGGAGCTTCTGGTGCGTGGCTCTGGGGACCAGGCTGTATCAACTGCACTGACAGTTCCCCTTCCCCACTGGGGATTTCTAGGGACTTTCATAGCCTCACATGTGGCCTTGCTCCAGCCAAGCTGGACAAGGTGTCAAGGCAATGAAGTGAAACCCAGAGGGCAGAAGGGTCCAGGCCTGAGTCACGTTGTGCGACCCAGGTGGGGACTGGGTGGGGTCAGGGCCTCCCTGCAATGGGGCTTTTGAGGCAAGACCTCAGAATAAAATTGCCCCATGAGGGGAGAGGACACAGAGGGCTAATACCCTGAGAAGGAGTAATTGGTGACATTCTAGGGATTTGGGGACAGAAGTGGGGAGGAATGAGAATCAACCCTGAGGATACCAGGCTGCCATCGAAGGGTCCTACAAATGGGAGGAAACAAATCTAGGTGGTCCTAAGAGTACCTAGGCTGTAGGAAACGAAGGCAGGGCTCCCCTGGGGATCTCCCCTCCTGGGGCCATGTACAACTGACTTGCTAGACCATCCGAGAGGAACCACCTTCCCACAGCCCTGCTTGTCTCTGTCCAGCTACTTCCTGCTCTGACCATATCCAGTGCTGCCTACTGTCCCTCCAATGAGAGGAGAGAGGGAGAAGAGAAGAAACAAGTGAATGAAAAAAGCAGGGACAAACGGACCCACACACACACGACCAGAGGGGCTTCTGGGTATCACCCCTCCAGGAGTGAAGAAGTAGGTGGAGACAGCTAGGGCAGAAAGGGACCTGAGGAGGAAGAGCCTAGGTTGGGGCGACCCGAGCAGAGAGACTGGACAAGGAATGAAGAAGGTACAAGCATCTGGGAGGAGCCAGGAGAGAAGGAAGGATGGAAGGAAGATTCAGGGTACAGGTCAACACCCCACCTGACGGAAAGTTCTCATTCCAGCCTAGGAAAAAATGTCTTTGTCCAAGCTTGCACTTTCTTTTCTCTCTACCAGCAAACTCCTATGTGGCTGCTGAAGGTTCCGGTGCCTCCCCCAGGCCAGACCACCAAGGAGTTTCCTGTCTAGTGGATGGCATTGGGGAACTACAGGAAGGGGGCCTAAGTTTGGAGGCAGGACTGGGTGGAGCCTAACCTTGGAAGAAGGCTCCAAATTCACAGGGCAAAGCAGTTGGAGGGAACTTGTATTTGCTCTTCTCCTTGGAGCTGATGACTTCCCTGGGGGTGGGGGTGGGGAGAGTTGGGGTGAAGCCTGCACTGAGATCCATCAGCTGAACTCTCACCTCTTCTTGGTCAGGCCACTGGTCATCCTCCTCCAGCCTGCACACAGGCCAGTCCCCATAAGATCAACAATCCCATCCCATCCCTTTCCTTTGTGCTGCCTCCTGTAGGCCACCCTGCCTGAGGCCTGGGTCTCACCCACTGTGCTGGTGCCGCCAGATCTGGTAGGGGTCAAAGAGTTCCTCGCACAGGAGTAGAGCATGCAGGACCACACTCTCCAGCTGGGCCTCTTGGCCCTCCTTTGATGATGGGGGTCCTTTCAGCTGAAGTGTGGGGAGAGAAGGGGGTTAGCCAGTCATACCTGCAGTAGCTGTCTCCACCCTATCCAGGCAGACCCCTCACCTCAGACATCAGTCCAGTGAGCAGTGCCAGCACTCGGGGCACCAGGACCTGGCCCCAACCAGCCTCTACGTTCTCCAGGTTCCTGGGGTGGGGGTGAAGAGCAAGAGAGGTCACACTAATGAGGCAGGTCTCCCTCACTCCCTGGCCCACACATCCATGCCTCTGCGCGTCCGCAGAGGACACTAGGGAAGAGCCACCTGCAGAGAATGATGAAGAGCTTCAGCAACAGCAGGGCCTGTTCCAGGTCGTCCTGGTCCAGCTGCTCGGCTAGCGAATGGAGAGCATCTAGGGGTAGCAGAGGGACTTCTGCACCTGCCTCCTCTGGTCTGTGGGAAGGGGGAGTTACTGAGTGCCAAGGACAGCCATACCTGCCTGGCCCTGACCTCTATGCAAATCGAGTCTTACCTTCGAGGTTCCAGGGAGGATAATGAGATACTCTTCTCGAAGGCACCCACAAAGGCCTTCAGCCATTGCTGCAGGTAGCCAAGGTCCTTCTGTTGACCAAAGATTTCAAGAATGAGAGGGGAGAATCTCAATGAAGAGAGGAGATGGGTATGGACAGGTGGGACACATGGTTAGATGGATTAGAGGTGGAGTGATGGGGGCTGGGGAAAGGAGGAGGGGATGGGCCCTGGAGGACAGGAACTTGGAAGGGACCACTGTGGTATCGACAGGTCACCTCCAGGACCTCAGCTGTTTCTCTCAGTCCAACCTTCAGTCTCTGTTCCCACCTTTCTAATGTTGGGACCCACACAGGCCTGACACAGGCAGAGGAGGAGCTTAGGTGGGGGGCGTGGCTATGGTCCACACTAGTGGGGCTGCTGCTCTCTAGTCAAAGCTTTGGGATGTATCCTGCCCTGGCACCTTTTCCAAGTTCAGCAGCCACCACCTCCTGAAAAACTTCGGTACTATGTGCACCAGGCTGCACACACACTGTTGGATAGGCAACCAAGTCACACTTAGACATCAACGTTACAGGATCCTTGCACAACAGCCCACCCTTGCCCTGAAACCTCCATCTGCTCTTGCAGTTTACCTGGACCCCAGGTCCCAAAGCCGGTTCCATGGACAAGAGGGGTGGGTAGTGGCTGAGCCAGTGTATGGGCGCCGCCAAGGAAATTATGGTGTGAACAAAATACGTTTCCTCCGCCCTGGCTGGGGCAGGAAGCGCAGAGTCACGGTGGGGGAGGGCAGTCGCTTCCTCCCAGCAGACCGCAGGGATGTGGAGGGGGCCCCGGGGCACCCTGGGCTGCAAACACACTATGGGCAAGGCCTGCCGCACATGGGGTGGGGGTCTTCCTGTCCTGGGTACCATCCTGGCTGTCAGGGTGCCAGGTAACTTTCATTTAAAGTACTCACATTTCCCAGTGTTGCTCAAGACCTCGAGCCTGGGAAGACTATGCAAGACTTCCTATATCTCTGTCCCTCACCAGGACCCAGCCCCCTACCTGGATTCCACAGGTCTTTTGCTAAGTGACACAGCTAGCCAGCCGTTTGCCTTAACTTAATGCCGTGTCCAGGACATGGGAGTGGACCTGGCCTGTATATTAAATTAGTCTCTCCCCAACTCTGGAGTCCAAGTAGCTGCCACCAGAGAGCCATCACTTTTCCCAAGTTAGAGAGGAAATGAATGACAGTGGAGAAGGACAAGAGAAATGGCACACTTCAGCCAGTGCTCACAGTGCCCAAGACTGCTTCCTAATGCTGTGACCCTTTAATACAGTTCCTCATGTGCTGCAGACTAGATCCATAAAATTATTTTTGTGGCTACTTCATAACTGTGTTTTGCTACTGTTATATGGAATATAAACATCTGTGTCACCAGGTGGTGGTGGNCGAGGCCAGCCTGGTCTACAGAGCAAGTTCCAGGACAGGCTACAAAGCTACAGAAAAACCCTGTCTTGAAAAACCTAAAAACAAACAAAACAAAAAACATCTGTGTCTTAGGGGATGCCTGTGAAAGGGTCTTTTGACCCCCAGAGGGGTCAAGCCCCACAGAATCACTGTTATAAAGGCTGCCTGGCTTGTTTACGCTGCCTGTAGCATATCTCCTCCCATTGTAGCATGTCTTGACCTGGATGGATGCCAGCAGAGCTGAGGCAGGCCCTGCAAAACCTAGTGGGAGCAGCTATCCACCGTGTCTAATGTCTTCCTTGCCCATTTTATCTATTATTTATATTGTGTGCTTGTGTGTGTGTGTGCGTGCAAGAGAGAGAAAGCATGTGCGTGTGATAGTGAGTGCTGTGCACATACATACAGACACGTGTGTGTATGTGTGTTTGGGGAAACCTGCCATGATATGTGCATGTGGTGTGTGTGTGCCCATATGTGTGTAGACAAGAGACAGCTGTATGTCTCTATCACTCTCCTGCTTTTTTTTGAGACAAGGTCTCTCATTGAAGGAGCACTCACCATTTGGGTTACACTGCCTAGCCAGAGAGTCCCCAGGACCTGCTGGTTTCTGCTCCCAAGTATTAGGGTTACAGACATGTGATGCCATACCCACTTTTTACATGGGTTCTCAGGATCCCAACTCAGGTCCTCATGCTTGGGAAGCAAACACTGAGTTATCCCCTGTGGCCTACTCCTCCTCCCCCACTTTGAGACAGGGTCTCACATAGATCCAGCAAGCCTTGGACCCTCTCGGTAGTTAAGGCTATTCTTGAACTCCTGACTCTACTTCCTGAGAACTGGGATTATGGCATTCACTACATAGCTCAGGTAACCCAGAAAGGGACCATGGACATTAAGAAGCAAGACATCACTGTGACTTTCTATCTGTCTTATTACCTTTGTTGACCTTCCCAAGCCTCCCTGGAAGTCCCTTTCTCCACCAACCAAGCAGGAAGACCAAGATGCCCAGACTCTGAACCATCGAGAAGGCCAGGTTGGATTTAGAGGGTTACCCCAAAGGCTCATGTGTTGAAGGCCTGGTCTCTAATGCAAAAGTGTTCTACTTGGGTTTTAGGGAAGTAATTGGATCAGGAAGGCTCTAACCATTATCAGTGGATTATCCATCGATAGGTTTATAATCTGGTGGGTTCCTGGGATGGGGTAGGAGTGCCGTGGCACATTCCCTTGGAAGCTATACCTTGTCCCTGTGCACGAATGGCTTGCCTGTGCGTATTCTCCCCCACCCCACTCATGACCCCCCTTTCTGGTTGACATAAAGCAAAGCAGCTTTCTCTGTCATGCCCTTCTGTCGTGATACTTCTGCCTTGTCATAGGCATAAAAGCAACAGAGTCAGACCACCGTGGATGGAAACCTCCAAAACCACGAACCAAAACAACCCTTTCCCTTTTAAGGTGACCTCACAGACATTTTATCCAAGCACACCAGGCCTCTAGAGCATTTCTTCTGAACCCATTACAGGTGGGAAGTGGGAAGCCTCAGGAAAGCCTCAGCACCCTGGGTCCAGCTATACCTTCTGGGATAATGCAGCCAGATCTTTGTATTAGGCTAAGGAACCTGGCCATTCAACCCTGACCCGTATCGGTGGCCTCATAGAACCCTTCTGGTTTTAAAATGTCCCAACATTGGGCTGGGGACATGGTTCAGTGAGAATGCTTCCCACGTAACCATGGAGACCTGAGTTCAGATCCCCCAACACCATATAAAGAGTCAGGATCAGCAGCGCATGTTCCTAAGCTCAGCACTTGCAGAGGCAGAGGCTAGCAGGTGTGTGGAGCTTGAAGGCCAGCCAGCCAAGGCGAATCTGTGCTCTAGGTGCAGTGAGACTCAGCATCAACACACACACACACACACACACACACACGCACGCACGCACGCACGCACGCACGCACGCACGCGCGCGCAATAGCCCAACACTTTCCCAACTATCCCAGTCAAACCATCTGACCCAAAATATGGAGACCTAAATCCCCAACTGACCCTTCTCCACGCCTAGAATAAGGGCCCAACTGCTGAGCCTAACCCTCTAGGCCCCTGGAACAGTCAGGACCTGCTTTCTGTACTCCGATTACCCTGTGGCCCAGACATTTACACCCCATTCTACTGCCTCAGTGACTTGGGCTTGGGGTAATTAGGCAGGAATTTCCATCTTCCTCATGGCCACTCTGGCCTTCTATCCCTTGAACCACACCCTTGGCCTGTCTAGTCCTGTAAACACTTCAGATCGGGTTGAGCGAGGTTCAGGGCTAGGCCAATCAAGGCAGGATTCATGGGCTCTGAAGGGGCATAAAAGAGTCAAAAGCACAGGACAAGTGACAGGAGAGGCTGTCAGTCCCTCTCTTCTGGGCCTCACTCCTTCTCCCTAGGATGCCTCAGGCCAGCTCTGACCTGAATTCCATTGTTTGAAGCTACAGCGCTAAATATCAGAGTGGGGGGGGGTCGTCAGAAGGTCCGCAGCAGGGGTCTGGAGCAGGATGGCTGTACTGGCTGTGACAGGCTCCAGAGCCTGAGGGTGTGGCTGCAGGGCTTGAGGTGTGCCCTGCTACCTCAGAGCCTCTGCCTCACTGGCTCCTCCAGCCCTCTCTAGTTCTGAAGGGAACCTTAGGACAGACAAGGAACAACCACACAGGACAAGCCCATCCAAGAGCCCATCAGCCTATAAGGGAATATTGGGTCTTGCTACAGGAGAGAAAACTGAAGTCACTGTCCCTAGAAGGATGGATGCTAACTAGCCATCATTTCAACCTGTCCTCAGCCAGCCCCAAATACACTCAAAGAATACTGGGAGGAAGAGCTCCCAAGAGTTAGGGAGGCACAGATGGTTCCTGGGGCACGGAACTGCCCCATCTTAGAACTCAGAGGTAACTCTGGTGGGCTCAGGGCATGTCCATGTGGCATCGGGAGGGCACTTTTTACCAGAGGGACAGGGGCCACTAGGTTACCTGACACCACGGGCAGGGATTAAAAGAGTGTGTCACCACACTCAGCCTCAACTATCTCTTTATAACGGTCTGTTCAGTGGCAGCCCCATCATCCAGCCCTGCAAAGGGCAGGATGACAGGCAGCTCCAAACCTGGGGCTCTGCTCAGCCCAAATTCCTGCATTATAGGACAACACCCTCATCCCTGTCTATGAGTGAAGGCAAGAGGCAGCCCATGGTTCAGTGCAGAGTTGAGGCCTCCAGGGCAGTCTCCGGTTTGCTGCCTTAGGCAGGGGAGGTAGATGTGATCCCCAGGGAAGAAGAGCTCCAAGCAGAAGGGAGAGGGATCATAGTTCAATACTCAGTGATACCTCAGTCAGAGCTACCTTCACCTCCAGGGACAGAAAAGAAGAAATAGGGTTGGATAGGTCTGGACAAGATAGCTTCTCAACCCAAAAATCCTCCTACAGCATTAAGAGGGGAGAGTGTAATGTCAGGCCATGAGTGGCTTTGAGCTATGTTATAAGAACTATAGGCTACAGGATGAAGATGGAAGATGGCAACTTTTCCAGGGAGCTTTCCAGGAAGCAACTGATCATAGTGGTGTAAGTGCCTGGGTGTCCAGACCAGTCTCTGGCCCCATACCTAAAGCAGTACTAAGAGGAATGGACCTAATTGGTCCCCATAACACCCTTCAATTCTTAGCCATTTTCCTTATCCTGTGACTATGGAAACTGAGAATTTCCTGCCATGGTCCCCATAGTAACTGACCCTGTTTCCATGGGGATCCCACACTTCCCCATCAGCTCCTCAGTTGTCATAACAACCCCAAGGATACCAGCCTTTCCCCCCAACCCCAGGTTCTATGCTAATTTTTCTATCACTAATGTTCCTCCTCCTTCAATTGCCTTAGCAACAAAAGCAGGAAGGAAGAAACTCTAGGTGCCCCTCAGGTGTGAAAGGGACCAAGAGCTGGGTACATTTGCCCATTTAAGAATGTAAATAAGAACCAAGCAGTGGTGCGCCTTTAATTCCAGCACTTGGGAGGCAGAGGCAGGTGGATCTCTTAGTTGAAGGCCAGCCTGGTCTACTGAGCAAGTTCCAGAACAGCCAGAGCAGTTACACAGAGAAACCCTGTCTCAAGAAACAAAAAACAAACAACTACGAAAAGAAAGTAAATGAGAGGACTAGGACTCTAAGTCAGTAAAGTGCCTACTGCACAAGCAGGAGTTTCGGTTTTCCAGCACCCACAAAAGCCAGGGTGATAGGCTAGCTGGCCAGTTTAGCTTAATCAATTAAGTGGAGGTCTGGCAAGATGGCTTAGCAGGTAAAGGCACCTATCACCAAGGCTGACATCCCGAGTTCAATCCCTGGGACCAACATGGTAGACCTCCTCCTGGATGTTATCCTCTGACCTTCACACGTACACTGTGGCGCACCTGCATGCGCTTGCTCGCACAAATTTAAACATTTTTGAAATGTGCTTTTAGAATCTAGATGCAGCACGGAAGCAGAGACAGGTAGACATCTGAGTTCAAGGGCAGCCTGGCATACATAATCACTCTCAGACCATCAGGGGGCTACATAGTGAGACCCCATCTAAACAAATAAATAAGGTGGAGGGACTGGAGATGGCTCAGTGCTTAAGAGCACTGGCTGCTCTTCCAGAAGACCTGGATTCAATTCCTAGGACCCACATGGTGACTCAGAACTGTCTGTAATTCCATTTATAGGGTATCTAATGCCTTCTACTGGCCTCCGTGGACACCAGCCATGCATATAACAAACAGACATACATGCAGGCCAAACACCCATACACATAAAATAAAAGTATGTGAATCTTTTTAAAAATTAGTTGGAGAATGATTGAGGAAGGCACATGATATCTTTCTTTGGCCTCCACATGTACACACACAAACACACGCACATGGGAGGTAAACTGAGGTCCAGGAAATAGGATCCAGCTAAGGCTTTAGAGGAACAGAGGGGCCTGGTTAAGTTCCCATGAGGCAGGAAGGATCATGGGACAAGATAAGAGACCAGAGAGAAAAATGAGCAAAACTAAAGAACTTCTACTCTGACATCACCTCTGAATTCTTCCTCAATGGCATAATTGGCCATAAATCCCTGTCCAGCCACACTCTGTGACCCTCAGCTTTGCCATCAGTGGGTGGGGGGCTAGTGAGCCATGCTGCTGCCTGCAAAGGAGCTGTTCATTTACATGCTATTTTGCATTAACTTTTACATGTTTCCCAAGTGCCCGCTCCAGGTGCTGCCCCGGTCTCCTGTTCTCCCATGCTTCTCCCGTTTCTTCCTTGCGGACACGTTACTAGCTGAGCTCCACCATTGACCATGGCGGATCTGCCCTGCCTGCTCTGTGCTTCTGACAACTTGCTGCTTCTCCTTCAGACAGGGTCTCACTTTGTAGACCAGGCTGGTCTGGAACTCACAAGAGATCTGCCTGCCTCTGCCTTCCAAGCATTGGGATTAAAAGTGGTGGTGGGGTGGGGCGGCAGACAGACAGACAGACAGACAGGCCACGCCACCATGCCTGGCTGAAAGCTTGCTTCTCGTACTTTCCATTGCTCATTCCTGTTGTTCATGGCCTTCAGTCCTCAGAATCCCACCTCTGCCCGCTCTGGGATAACTTTCTGATTGGTCACTGCCCTGGGCATCTTCTCATGCAGTCATTGGGATAACACCCAGGGGACACTTACTGAATGTTAGGTTACAGGAGCTGTGGAGTGGTAAGCATGGTGAAGATTAAGATAGGCTCCCAGCAGAGGATCCACTTTAGGCTTCCTGACCTCAGGCTAAAGCTCTGGTGGCTGAAGGAACTCTTCTGATGATCTTGCCTTGATTTCCCCAAGAGAACCCTGAGGAACTCCAACTAAGTAGTATCCAGGGGCACACTGATACTGCCCCTCCCCCATCTCCTCCCCAGAGCCCACTAAGAGGACAGAGTCCATTTAGGTGAGGGAAGGCATGTCTATCCATGCAATCTGGGGTCTTTTAGGGGAAAGGAAGGACAGGAACTGGGGCACTTTCCCCTGTCCTCACCCAGACCCACAACTGGGGAAACAGGTTTCCCAACAGATGGTAGGCAGTTCTTGCGGAAGGGAGGGGCCACCTGTGCTGCTGGCTGGCCGGCTGGTGACCGATAAAAGGGGTCTCTTTGCTTTCCTTTTGAGACAAGTCTCAAAAATCTGTAGCCCAGATCGGCCTCAGACTTTTGGCAATCCTCCTGCCTTCAACCTCACTCATACTGGGATCAAACGCATATGCCATCACACTTGGCACTGAGAGTCTCTTAACACCCATTGGCTCCATCCTTGCCTTACACACCCCAGGACACAAACACAATGGGTCCCTAGTAGCACTATCTCTCCTTCAGAACCCAGCACCGAGGGGTGGAACAGTGTTGTGGGAGCAGGCAGGAAGGCTGCGTTGGGAGGCTGCCTGGCTTCCTCTCCCCAGCCAGCCTGGCCCCACCCAACTCTCCTGGTTTTGCGCTCACATCCTGGATTTATTAGTTGGCTTGGTCCCAGGCTGCCCCCTGCCTGTCCAGGCTTCCAAGACTACAAGCAGCCAGCTCGTATCCCACACCTAGGCCCTACTCTAAGAGGCCATCTGGGAGAGGTGCGAGGCCAGCAGACAGGAGTACTAATAATATCTCATCACCATACAGAGTTCAGCCTGGCAACTATGAAAGGGAACAGTCTGAGGAAGCTGTCCCAGGACATCTCCAGCAGCCTACCACCCAGCCTGAAAAACCAGTGACATCTCTTCACCAGCTCATCCCCCTTGAAGATGGAGATGCAGAGGAGGCAGGCTTTTCTGACCTATACCAGCCAGTGGCTCCCTCTCCACAAAGTCCAGGTGGCCTGAGGGCAAGATTGTGTTGATTTTACAGACAGGTAAGTAGAGGCTTAGAGGTGCAAGGAGCTTGGGCTGGGTTACCCTAGGTGGGACTCTACAGATCACCAGCCCACGACCAAAGAAGCCGCGGCTCCTAAGACTCAGACAGACCATCAGTCAGCCTCCTCAGAGGGCCAGGGTTCAGGCTGAACTCTCCCCATATCCCTGCTCCCAGTGACAAGCTGTTCAGGGACACACAATGGACCATTGTGTCCAGGGCACACCTGAGCTAGGCACCTAGTGCCAAGCAGGTGCAAGGAGGGAGGCGTGACCCCGGGATCACTCCCTGCTTCCAGTGCAGAAGGAAAGTGGAGCTTCTGTGAGTGACAGTCACAAAGAGTTTGAATCGCAGGAGTCACAGTCCCTCCTGGGAGCTCCTGTCAGACATCCTTCTTGGCCTCACCCCCGACGACCCTGCCCCACTGCAGAATGGAAGTAGACTAAGGTTGCCTCAAGTACAGCAAGAGCTCCGCACGGCACTAAGTACTTCTCTGGAAGAGTCTGAGGCGACTAAAAGTCTGATCTACAGTAAGGAGTGGCACCTGCCGGGTCCCCCAACCTATGTGACATTCTATCCTCGATCACCTATCGCGAATGCGCCCCTCAGGCGAAACAGCCAACAAGCAGACTGAGTACCTTTCGTCCCAGGTCTCAGTTTACCGAGCTGTGAAAGGGGTGAGGAGTGACTGGTCAGGGTAACCCGAGGCTGCGCGGTATCGCTGGGGGACTTGCAGTACAGTGCGTGCCCGCGAACGGTGTCCCTGGCACAAATACCCGAGGCAGCCCGCCGGCCTGGGGCACGCACGTGTGTGCGGAGCTGGTGCCCTGCGTGAGCGCGCCTATCTGCGGCCGGGGAGGAGGTTGGGGGTGGCGGCGCCGGACGCAGGTGCAGCAGGCACTGCGCGCGGGGATCTGG
>LOJH01004159.1:20995-31396 GCA_001685095.1 Ellobius talpinus | reverse complement strand
CTCACAACCATCTGTAATGAGATCTGGTGCTCTCTTCTGGCCTGCAGGCATACACACAGACAGAATACCAAGAATACTGTACACATAATAAATAAATAAATTTAAAAAAAGAAGAAAAACAGGATAGATAATATCACAAAGCATGGAATACTAGAAAAGCAAGGACAACTTATGTGTAAATGAGTCACAGTGTGAATTATGGGTCATAGTGAAAAGTTTGAAAGCAGCTGGCCTAGATCCTGTTGGAAGCTGACTATATCTCATATTCTTGAGGGGCCTGAAATGTTCATACCAAGACCACTGAGTTAGCTGGAAAGGTGCTCCACCCTAAACGTGCCTTCCAGAGGCCTAACTTGAAAGCTCATGTATGTACCCTGAAGAGGAATTAAGGGCACTGGAATCCCTCACATGAGCTGCACAGGAGAGAGCAGAGCGGAGGCAGGCTTTCCTGGCCGCTGTCCACTGCTGGAGCACAGCTGGCTCCCTTTCCCCAGGCCAGTTTGGGAAGCAAAGGAGAGAGGGGAGGGATGTTGCCCTGTCCCCGGCTGTCAAGCCCAAGGCTGCGTGGGTGAAAAGATACAGTCTCCACCAGACACTTCAGCTTTCTTTTCATTCCACTTAATATAATGACATGTTGGCTTGCCCAAGGGCTTTTCGTGTCAAGGAGATATGACTTAGAACAAAAGGAAAGGCTTCCAGTGAAGCCAGGAAGGGAAGCTGAGAGAATCAGGAAGAAGCTCAACAATGCTGGAAATCCAGTAGAATCAATTAGGAAAACACGTCAGCACCCACAAGGCCTGACTTGGATGTGTCCCAGTGGCAGTAATGGTGTTAGTAAGAGGAGAGGCGAGCCTCAGACACAAGACGCCTGGCGCTTACTTGATTAACACAATGACAGGGGCATAAAAGGATGAAATTATATCCGGATATATTACCAGCCTTTAAAAAGGGGTGGGAGGAGACATTAAAATAGTTGTCTGCCTAGGAGGAATCCTCAGAGAAACCAAAACCTGAGACAGCCTTGCTCTCAGGCGGGGCTCCATCCCTCCACTTGGGTCTTGAGAATCACAGTCATGCATGTGCTTTCTTTAGCCACTGAAGAGATCCCACCCCATGATGGGTTGCCTTCACAACACTTTTGTTTTCTGCGGAGAATTGAATAGCATCTAGAGTTAGCCCCACAAGCAGAGACCTTGGTCACCTCAAACCTGGATCCCCCATGTCCAGAACCAAGCATTTTAGAAAATCATGCTTGTGTTCGGAGAATTCCTACTACACGCCAGTCCATCATCCATGTCCAAAATCTTTTATATTCTCACAAATACTCTGTATTACTATTATTCCTGACATGGAGGAGGGTTCTGGTCAGAACTGGGATTCAAACCTAAGCAGGCTGGCTCCAGAGTCTGTCCCTTAATCTTCACCATCTCTTGTCTTCCACAGTAGGCAGGTGCTAACTGATGTTTACTGAATGGACAGGGTGCATGCATGCTTGAACTTCAAGGAATAGGGCATCAGAAGGGCAGTCAAGGCAGTCACGGTAGTTCAAAACATAAAAGTGACTATAAAATTAAGACTATATAAAATTAAGAGCCGGGCAGTGGTGGTACACACCTTTAATCCCAGCACTAGGGAGGCAGAAGCAGGCCGTTCTTTGTGAGTTTCGAGGCCAGCTTGGTCTGCAGAGTGAGTTCCAGGACAGTTAGGGCTACACAGAGAAACCCTGTCTCAAAAAAAAATCTTACTCAGATCACAATTAAATACAACCTAAAACAATAATGAGATCCATAATTGATCTATTAGAGTATTGAAATAATTAGCAATACTCTATACCCTATTTGTTGAAAGCATATGGAAATAGGTCGTCTCATATACAACAATGGGAGTATAAAATCCATACAGACACAGACCTTCAGAGACAGGATCCTTGGAACAAGCTGGCTAGCCAGGCTAGCTGAGTCAGCAAGTTCTGGGGTCAGTGAGAGAGCCTGCCTTAACATACTAGGGGGAGACTGATCAACAAAAACACCCAATGTCACAGTCTAGCCCTTGCCTGTACGTTCACAGACATGAGTGCAAATGTGTGTGTTATGTACACACCCATGCCCATACACACACATAGTCAAAGAATAAGGAGAAATCATCCTTTAGATGCCAAAAGTAAAACAAAAGGTACTGAAAATTATAGGAAAGGTTTCATTACTTTAAGTTTTTTGGTTTATCAAGCCTTTGTTTTAAACAGACATTTCTTTTATGTACTGGAGAAGTGATTGAAGATGGGTTTTTGAACAGGAGGAGCTCATCAAAGCTGTACTTTGAGATTAATTTAGCTGTAGTGTTTTAGCTCAGACCAGAAGGGGAGAAAGCCAAGGGTGGAAAAGGCAGTGACATTTCTGTTGCAATGATCTCAATCAAAGGCTAATGGGAACTTAATTAAATACAGGTGATGGGAAGAGTCTGCGAGGGACCAGCCATGTGTACCAGAGACTGGCCTCTATGGGCATGTGGCAACTAATAAATATGTGTTGCAATAATATGATTTGCAGGGCTTCCTAAGGCCGCTGCAGGTATAGATGAAGATCAGGGCCAGAAGAGGAATCCATTGCCAAGACGGTGACACTTTATGTAAAGATACCAAAGGTAAGTTACGTGTGGTACAGCCAGTGAGAGAATTGACCCCTGCCATCAAATTCTGGCTGAATTCAGTGCCTTTCTTCTGCCTTTGCTGCATTTGTGCTGGCTCTCTCTCTTTCCCCACTTGTTAATATTATTATTATTATTATTATAACATTATTATAATAATGATTTGAGGACTTTGATGCATATGTCCCTCCTTTTCAATTCTTCAATCTTAAAAAATATGAGAAATATTACAATCTGCAAAATTTTATGAAATGATTCCTATGTGGTGAGATTACCAGAATGTTCTGTAGATATTTCAAGTGTGAGAAAATAAAAATTTCTCATAACTCAATAACGTAAATCCAAACTCCTCGAAGTGTGGGTCAAGCCGATTCCCATCTTACCTCCCAGGTGCTCCTCAAAGAACTCTGGCTCTCTCATACTGTGTCTTCCAGGTGGACCATGTCCATGTTTAGACAGCCCCAACCCTACCCTAAGCTCTGTGAGTCTCCACCACACCAGTTTTCCAAGGAAATGCAGCACCCACCTTCCTGAAATCCTTTGCTTTAGAACACAATAGTTGTGTCCATAGCTCTGTGGTTGATAGTTAGTAGGTGTTAGGCCTCCCGACATTCTGTACATTATCTCCTTTTATCCCTAAACTATCCCATGAGCTATTATCAACTCCATGTGACAGATAAGTAGAACGATGATTAGTAAGGTTAAATGACTTCCTCAGTGCTACCTACTTATTGCCATTTAAATGTAGTTTGACTAACACACCTAGTTCTTCACCTGGAAGGTGGTCCTAGGGCGAACAATTCCTGTCCTTCCCTTCCAGACAGCCATCTACATTTTTTGTGCTTTTGTTTTTGGAGTAAAGAAATGGACAAAGCTAAGAGGAGTTGCTCTGCTAGAAAAACTGGGAGGCATCCCCCAGACCAGGCTTCTCTATAGGACCCAAGGAGGGCAAATAACAATGAAAAACCACAGTTCCGTTTCCACTCCGTCATGCAAAGGTACCGCAGGGTGCAGAAGCTGGGGCATCAGATGAGACTCAGCTGATAGAGCATCTGCCTTAGTGTGCACAAAGCCCTAGATTTAGTTCCTGGCACCACTGGGGTATGGTGGTTTGTACATGTAATCCTAGCACTTCAGAGGTGTAAGCAATGAGATCAGGAGTTCGAGCTCATCCTTAGATACATTGTAAGTTTGAGGTCAGCCTGAACTAAGACCCTGTCTCAAATGATCAATAAGATAAAAATAAGCAAACAAACAAAAGTACAGAAGCCCTCAGGTAGCTTAGTAGGTTGGAACAGAACCAGCCCCAGGACCCACCTGCTTGCTTTCCATATTCTGTAATTCCTTAGACTCAGACCACCTATTTTTCCCTTACTGCCAACTATATTGCCTTCTTGAAATGTTTTTGCTTAATGGTGTCTATGTGACTAATTAATTGTTTACACCCCAAGCCCAGTAGATTCAATAGCTGCTATTGAGCAGAAAGCAGTTCCTGGGTTGGCTGCACAGGTTAAATCATTAAGTCTCTTGGCTCATGTATAAAAGTAGCTATAAATATTAAAGAGTCAGCTTGTCATAATCATAACATGCTAACTAAAACCATAATGAGATTCATCTTCGGTCTATTGAAAATGCTTGAAATAACAATAACCTCTTCTGTTCAGAGCATATGGAAACGAGATGCCTCATAAAGAGAAGGATTTAAAGTCAGCTGATGCCTATCAAAACATAAAGTGGATATTGCCCTTGCTCCAACATTTATTCTTTTAGAAATTTTGCATATAAAATACTTCTGAACATCTCTGCAAAGTTCTACCAACAGGGGCATCCACTGCAGCATGATTTGTAAGCATGAATACTAAAAGATAAATGACCATCAGTAAGAGATGGTAACTGATTAACATGTTTATTATTAATAAACTATGCCCATATGTCCTACTTGGACTTCCCAAGGCCATTCCAGCTTTGAATTTTAAAGGCCAGATGGCCTACAGCTTCAGGAAAGAAAATTGAGGAGTGCATGATATGCACTCCAAGATCCAAACGCAGGTGGAGAAACAGGAAGGAGACAGATGGCACTGTGAACCATCCACTGCCAGTGTGGTCTCTTCGGTCTTCTCTGCATTCCTCCCTCCCAGGCTTACTCCCTCCCCAGACTTAACATCTCATAAAAGTTCAAGAGATTGCCAGTACTCACCGGGATCCATCTCCCTGAGGTCAGTCAAGGCCCTTCAAGTGGCCAACATTAGGGTTCTGGTCCTGAAGCCTCTCTGAGTGTTAAGCGCCTGTCCTTCCATCATGGAGTCGGGTGTGGCTGCCACTTCCTCCTCCTCCCATCCCTTCCCTGAAATTTCCCGTTGTTCCAGGTGTCTTCTAGCTTAAGGAAAGAAGCCCAGCTTTAAGCCTTTCAAACGCTTGCTGAGGGGGTTGTTTCTGTGGCCTTCTGTTAAGCTGTGAAGTGCCAAGTGACATGGAAGGCAAGGCTCCAGTCTCTTCTGTCACACCAGGACTCAGGATCACATTCTTTCTGCACCCTCTAGACATCACCCATTAGTGTCAGTGCTGGGACAGGAATGACTGGAAAGCTTAGTGGCCCAAGGAACGTAAGACGGATGGTCACAGAAAGGGATGGTGCAGCCCACAAGGACTCAGACTGAACTTTGCATACTGAAGAAAAACAAGCCATAGTGAAACAGTGAATTGTCCAGTAGATTAAAGTGAAACTCATGACATTTCCAGTGACAGGGAGTCTCTGATATTTAACTAATAGGAATAGAACATAAAAATGATGTCTTTTCAGCTGTTTACACAGATATGCCCATTTTAAAAAGATGAAATAGAAGAAACAGAATATCCAATGATAGTTACAATCTTCTTTTTTATATTTCACTGAGTAAAAACTTAAATCTACAGTCAGTACTTAAAATGCTTTAGTTAAGAAGCCTAGATCAATGAGATAGCTCCGGAGGTAAGAGCTGAGTTTAATCCCCAGGACCCACATGCTGAAAGGATAGAACTAACTCCTGTAGGTCATCCTGTGTCCCCCATGCGCACCAAATTAATAAATCGAAGAAAATTTAAAAACAAGTAAATAAGGGGCCATCAAGATAGCTTAGTAGGTAAAAGCCCCTACGGGCAAACCTTGCAACCCGAGTTAGATCCCAAGACCCACACGGCATGACAGCTCTCACAAGTTGTCCTCTGACCTCCTCCTCCAATGGCACCCACAGGCCTCCGTTCACTCGACCACACATCAAATGAATGAGTGAGGAAAAGAAGAGCAACAATAATTTAAAACCAAGTATGAAAATAGGTAAGAAGGCCATGGCAGGCGTTCTGTGTGTGTGTGTGTGTGTGTGTGTGTGTGTGNGGTGGGTGGGTGTGGGTGTGGGTGGGTGTGCGCATATGTGTGCGTGTGCATGTGTACGTGCGTGCATTCATTTCTGTGTGTGTGCGTGCTTGCATGCACATGCCTGACTGACAGTTTAAAAAAACCACTCCTGGGGAGTAATTTAAATTGATCAAAGAATAAGCATTGTGAGAAAACAAAGACTTCACACATTTACTCATTATTGTCCAAAGTGTATAAGAGGCTAATCTGTGTGACTCACAGAAAAGTTCCACCCCTATTGTAATCAGTTTTCTGGCACATTCCTTGCTTGTTTTAATGTGTAAAGTGTATTGAGAGAATAGCCACAATCAGACATGTTAAAATCATTCACTACCAGCAGGGCAGTGATGGCACACGACTTTAATCCCAGCATATCTGGCGACTGTAATCGCCAGATACAGGTGAATCTCTGTGAGTTCAAGGCCAGCCTGGTCTACAGAGTGACTGCCAGGAGAGGCTCCAAAGCTACACACAGAAACCCTGTCTCAAAAAACCAAAACCAAAAAAATAAAACACCAAAGTATTTTCTGAGCATCCATAGGCTTTATTTTGTCAAAAATGCTCTACTTTGGCTTAAAAGAATAACTAGTTACTGGTGTCAAGAATATCTTTTTCATTTACTTTTTCCCTTGGAGGAGGGGTACAGATGGATTCTGAAACTCACTGTGTAGCCCAGGCTAGCCTCAAACTCACACTCCCTGTGTCTCAACTTCCAAGTCTTGGGAATTGAAGGGTATACCACTTTAAGATTCCCCCAACTGGGGCTGGAGAACCGTGGCTCAGTGGTTAAAAGCACTGACTGCTCTTACAAAGGTCCTGAGTTCAATTCCCAGCAACCATATGGTAGCTCATAGTCATCTGTAATGAGATCTGGTGCTCTCTTCTGGTATGCAGGCAGTAATAAAATTCTAAATTCGTAGTAAAGATATTGTTGGATGTGTGTGTACATAATTGTGTGTGCACACAGTGTGTGTGCATGTACGTGGAGGGTCACCTAATCAATGAGTGGACGGTTGCACTCATGGGTTATCTCTGAATGGCTCTCTTCAGTTTGAGTGTGTCTCTTTCAACATGTGAGTCTCTGCACCACCTCGGGACTCTGCCTAATGCCCACCAGCAGGAAGACCCTCACCAGGCCCAGACCTCAACCCTGCTGGAAATGAAAGCTGAATAAACCTTTCTGTTTTGTAAATTTCTGCAGTTCAGTTACCGCAACAAAAATTGCACAATGACAAAGAGGAAAAGAGGTTTCTCGGCGTTTAAATTAAAGAAAACACAGCATCATTATCTGGATTGGTTGGAGAATTTCCATTTGTTCTACCCTAGAGGTCCCATTATAAGACCAAATGTCTCAATTTCCATAGTTATAGGGCCCGCAGATCCTACAACCCTGGACTCAGCCGGATGCAGGTGGGAAAGATGCTGGAGTCCTGGGGGGAACACCTGGAAGTAGCGTGGCACTGGGGACAGAGGTGGAGAGAACCTTGGAGAAGAGACGTGGAGTGGGAAAGGTCTTCCAGGCCAGAGGTGCAGTGTGAGCAAGGTCAGGAAAGTGCTAACAGCCGGGGCTAGTTTTGAACCCAGCCTAGGAGAGGCCACAGCAACCAACGCTCACTTCACGCAGCCAGTGTTTCAGTAGGCAAAGAGAGATGGTGTCTGAAGCTTGAGAGCCGCAGACTGCAAAGTCAGAGCTATCTTTCCTGCTCTGTTTAGACGTTAGAGCTATATACCTGCAGATCGCAAAAGAAATCCAGCTTTTGCAACCTTTAGACGGGGGAATGGGGCCACCAGCCTGCGTTAGTGTCTTTCAACTCAGTCTTCTCTACCTGGCACTCTAGATAGTCAGTTACATAGGAAAACTACTTTTTAATTAAGTTGGGATCAACTAATTAAATTATGCTCAATAACCATGGAGGTACAGATCCTGTTTTCTGTTTTCAGTGCTAAAGGTTGAACCCTTATGCGTGCTGGGTAAGTGTTCTACCCCTGAGCCACACCCCCAGCCCCTTAAATCCTGCTCTTTAACCTCTCCTGTCATTTTCAGTTTGCTCTATCCATTTTCCCCCTAAGACAACACATGCCAGGGGGTGGAGAGGTGGCTCAGTGGTTAAGAGCTTCTGCTCATCTTGCTAGGGTTGTCTCCAGCACCCACATGGTGGCTCACAGTCCTCTGTAACTCCAATTCCAAGCTGATCTGATATGATCTTCTGGCCTCTTTGGGTACTGACTGCATGCACACGGTTCATCCACATGCATGCCTGGAAAATAAATACACACAGAAGTAAATAACTCTTTTCTAAAAATACCCATTTGATCGTTTTTTTAAATTAGCTTCCAGATGAAAAGGGCCAGCTACTACAGAACCATCACAATGTTGGTAGTGTTCATCTCTGCTAGGTCAAGTAATCCACTAGGCTTTCAAGACAAGACAGCATGCTCTGTCTTGCACAGATACACTGAAATCCTCCTCTAGCTCCACACCCGGATACCTGTGCTGTGTCTCTTCACTTGAAGGCCCCACAGTCACTTCCAATCCAGAAAGTTCAAAATCAAACTCGGTAGTTCTGCACACTAACCCAAATGTATTTATTCCTTACCTCTGAAAATCTTATAGAAGTCCATTAGTTGAGTGGAACCTACTATTTGAGGGTGATGTTACCAGAGGAACAGAGTAGAAGTTTGTGAGTTAGAGAACCTGGTTCAGGATCTTTCTCTGGTCTATCTAAGCTAAAGGACTTAATTGGTCTTAAGCATGTTAGTCTCACCCAGCTTCACTTTCCCATATAAAAATTAAGCTGATACCAATGACTTGTTCATCAAATCATTGCTTTCAACATCAAATAATGTCAGAGCCCTGAAGTGTTATCTGGACACTAAGCACTTCCATTGGGAATAAAGGCCAGATTTGGGACTGGAGAAATGACTCAGTCATTAGGAGCATATACTGAGCTTGGCAGAGGACCCAAGTTCAGTTCCCAGCATCCACATCAGATGGCTCACAACTGCCTGTACCTCCAGTTCCAGATCTGATGCCTCTGGCCTCCCCAGGCACCTGAACTTATTGCACATACCCTATTCACATATGTAGTTAAAAATTAAAAATAAATAATAACAGCAAGATTTATGATCCTCTGCATTGTGAGATTCATATTGTGTTAGATTACACATCAAGAGTTGCTGCTAGCTGCCCTCAAAGACATTCCTATCCAAGGAGAATTTGATGTAGTCCAGACAGTCCAGCCTCCTCATTTGTTATTGATTGTTCTCAGGAAATTGAAAATAGCATATTCAACGTAAACCTGTGCACTAACAGCCATGCTCCCAACACTGCACTGCTCCAGTGTCCAGCCTAACCCAGCCCACAGGCTCTGCCGCCTTGCCTAACCCCGACCACATCTCTCACCACATCAGTCTGGATTTTATCTCTCATTAGCATGCTGATCTCTGTTAAGCTTCAGAGTCTCTCTTGAGCCATTCCCTTCCCTGATCACTCTTGTCTTCTCCCAGCTGGTGGAAGATGCTTGCTCCTCACAGACGCACCTCTGGTGCCCAGGTGCCCATATTTCCTTTCTTGGAGCAACACCGTCCTTTCTGTCAGGCTCTGAAGAGCCTCTATTCATACAGCTTGTCTTCCCCTCTGACCACCAGGTTTCTATATGTTCATTCAGCTGTTCTTACCCAAACTAGCTGAGCTGTCTACAAAATAAAGCCAGCTTTCTATGCATCTGAATTATAACACTACCAATTTTTGTCCTGTAGAACTAGCTAGAATTCAATTATTCCCCGAGGTTCCTTCTGAGAGTTCCAGAGAGGCCCATAGTTGCTTACTTTTGTTTGCTTCTCTGTCTTGTTTTCACAACAGCTCAACCCCACTCTTCAACGATGAGTTAGCTGGTTCTAGCAGGCTGGTTCCCAGCCAAGTCCATGATCCTGGGAGCTTTACAGTTATATAGACGGAAGAGCAAGCAGGAGGAGCGTTGAAATGAAACCAGCCACACCCTCTACCTAAGATGAGCTCCTGTCCCCCTGTAGTTGACTCTTGGGTTCTATTCCAGAAGATTCTTTCCTCATACAGGCCCGTACCTATCCTGTCTTTGCCTCTCTGGTGTCAGTTTGGACCATCCTAGGTCTTTAAAGCTTGTTTGACTTTCAAGTACCTAAGAACAATAGCTGTGGTCCATCTCCATTATCCTTTTTGCTATGGTCTTTTTTACTGGGAGATTTTAAAGGCATACTCTCTTTGTAGTCAGGTTGGCCTCCAACTCATAAATCATAAATCCAATCCTTTGAATGCTGAGATTGTAGATGTCACCCTGCTAAGGGTGCAGCTTTTCCCTTTGAAAACCATGGAGAGCTGGGGGGGTGGC
>LOJH01004159.1:0-16593 GCA_001685095.1 Ellobius talpinus | reverse complement strand
GCTCCAGGTCCTAAATCCTTGTCACAAGCCCTGAGACTCCACCAGCGTCGGATAGTTCCCAGCCTATTGTCTGAAGATGGTTCGGCTCACCTGAGGAATGAACCCAAGCAACTCCCAGAACAACTTTTAAGCCAGAAGAAAAGCATTCAGACTAGGTGATGGAAAGTTTATTCAGAGCCTGACAAAAAATCAGGTTGAGATCATTATGAGTCAGTTTTCAACATTGTTAATGATTATTCTAGCTGGGATTTCTGTTGGTCGGAAGAGGCTGTGTAAAAATCATTAAGGGAAGGTGTGGCTGTTTGCTGACCTTGGCTAACAAAAGCCCTGTCCTAGGCAAGAGGCCAGGGCAGCACTTAAAGATGGCTACATGGCCCTGCCACTGTTTCAACACTTACCCGGAGCTCCAAGTGAGCAATGGCTTTATCCCTGTCATTTGGAGTGCAGAAAAAGAACTTCACAACTTCTGCAAACAGCTTGGCCTGGTTTTGATCCTCCCTCTTTCCCTCTGACCCTTCATGCCCCCATAAATAATTACAAATCAATGAGTTAAGTGGAACTTCCATAAAGGAAGAAAGTCAAGAGATTTTAGAAGATTGGCTTTTATTATTTTTAATTATCTGTAGAGGTGTGTGGGTGTGTGAGTGCAAGTGAGGCAGGGAACCTTCCTGGACCTAAAGTTATGGACGGTTATGAGCCACATGTTAGGAACCGAACTCTGGAAGAACAGCAAGTGCTTAACCATTGAGCCATCTTTCCAGCCTGAAAGTCCAGATTTGTGTCAGAGGGAAGGGAATGAGAAATCTCATTTCTTTGTAAACAGAATCCTGAAAGGAAACCGGACATCTGTGATGGGTGGCATTTATGTGGTGCTAAGAACATTGTGGGACAGTTTCAGCAATGCTTCAAGCCTGAGTGGTAACCAGGTGCTGGACCCTATTAGTGCCATTAAACAAGCTTAAAGCTTGCGAACAGCCGCTGCTCTGCCCCGACCCAGGCTCTTCTGTGTGGATGGTCACCTCCAGGATCTGAAAGCCAGGGCCCGTTCTTCACTTCTGACCTATAACAAATGAAGCTATCAACGTAAAAGAGAAGCCCAAGGAGTCTGGATCCTGGTAAAACAATAGAAAATTTCTCATCTGGCATGTCCAGATGAGAATAATGCTCATGCTAACTCATTTCTCAATTCAAAACCTTCAACTTCATCAGCCCAGTTTCTCTGTGTGTGTGTGTGCGTGCACACGCGCGCATGTGCACACATGTGTGAAAATGTATGTGTGTGTGTATGTGTGTGTATACATGTGGAGGGGAGAGACTGGGATCTAGAATCTTCCTTGATGGCTCTCCATTTTATTCCTTGCAGCAGGATCTCTCAGTTGAATCCCTGTCTGCCTTCTGAGCATTGAAATTGTGAACCATGTTCATATAGCACCTACATAGGTCTGGAGATCTGAACTCTGGTTCTCATACTTGGCAGCAAGCACATATATGTACAGAACCATCTACCCACCCGACCCTACCCCATTATTTTTTAAGTTAAGATACAGGCAAGGCACCCAGGGTTACACCAACCCCAAAAAACCCTACAAATTTCTATCATAGTTCTGTCCTTAGGTGGCTGTTCTGAACAAAAGGACAATGATTCTCTCCAATGGCCATGAGATAGACACTGTTATAACAGAAACCAGTGCCTTGATTATTTGATCTTAGTGTAGCATGACCTTACGGCTGTATAGAGCAGGAGAAGCAATAAAGGGTTATGCAAGGTTAGTTCTCAAAGTCAACAGAAGTGGGTTTCAGGTTGCTGGATTGAATGAGTCTGGGCTTTTCAAGGGCAGGGTGGATGCTGCCAGTATGGCTAGTCTGACCAGCAGCACATTCCAGAGGTGATTCTCCTCAAGTGCCTGCTTGACTCCTCCAGCCTGTGAAATGTAGCAGCCGCTGCCCTTATAGAAAGACCTAGTGTGTTTGGGCTAAATCCACAACTCAGAAGCTGTTGTGGAATACCACTTTAACCATGTAGAGGTGTGTTCCATTTGTTTATGTTGCATTTAACGATGTAAAGATGTTGCTTTGTCTGCCTGAGGCACCTGATCTAATAAAACACTGAATGGTCAATAGCCAGGTGGAGGAAGAATATGAAGGGCTGGCAGACTGAGAATAAGTAGGAGGAGGAATCTAGGGAGGAGAGAGAAGAGAGAAAGAGAGTGAAAGAGAGGGAGATGCCTGGAGCCAGTCAGGCAGCCAACAGCCAAACAGATACAGAGGAAGCAGGAAAAACAGGACAAACAGAATGAAGGACAGCTAAAAAGCCCTGAAGCAAAACATAGATGAAGAGAAACAAGTTAAATTAACTTATAAAGGGCCGGAGAGATGCCTCAGAGGTTAAAAGCACTAATTGTTCTTCCAGGGGTCCTGAGTTTAATTCCCAGCAACCACATGGTGGCTCACAGCCATCTGTAATGAGATCTGGTGCCCTCTTCTAGCCTGCAGCATACATTTAGACAGAACACTGTATACATAATAAATCTTTTTGTAAAAATTAAGTTATAAGAGCTAGCGGGACAAGCATAAGATAAGGCATAATTGATAATAGGTCTCCGTGTCATGATTTGGAAGCTGGTTGATGGCCCAAAGAAAGCCTGCTCCACAGGGCTGTCTTGCTATTGGATGATGGCAGCATTCTCAATCCTGAATTCAAATCCTGTCTTTGTAATTGACCTGTGTTCACAAACAAATGACCTTCTGTGTAAACCTTAGCACCTACTCCTGCTGTTTTTTTAAGACAGGATTTCTCTGTGTAGTAGCTCTGGATGTCCTAGAACTCACTCCTAAGATCAGTCTGGCCTTGAGTTCAGAGATCGACTGACCGCTGCCTCCCAGTGCTGGGATTAAAAGTGTGTGCAACCACCGCCTGGCATTTTTCTCTTTTTTAAAGAGGATATGGTAACAGCACCCCTTTAAAGTGTTGTGAGGTTTACAGGAAATGCCACACAAAAGCACTCAGACAACTTCTAGGTCCAGAGTCAATAAATACAAGTGATTACGACTATCTAAAAATCACGTGTTGGACTAGAGAAATGGCAGCTCAGAGATTCAGAGTGCTTCCTGCTCTTGCAGAGGACCCAAGTTCAGTGCTCAGCACCCATATCAGGAGTTCACAGCTGCCAGTGATACCCAGCTCCAGAGGATCTGATACTTTCTTCTAGTCTGTGGGAACCTGCACACATGCATGCACACAGAGACACACATACACATAAATAAGAAATAAAACTTTTAATTCATTTACGTTTTCTTCTCTCATACATTACATTCCGATTAAAGTTTCCCCTCTCTCCTCTCCTCCCTCACCCCTACCCCTACCCCGACTCCCTTTTCCCCCAGATCCGTTTCTCTGCTTCCCTTCAGAAAAGCACAATCCTCCTAGGGACATCAACCAAACATGGCATAACAAGTTACAATTAGACAAGGCACATACCTCATGTCAAGGCTGGTGAGTCAACTCCACAGAAGAAATGAATCTTTTTTAGACTCACACTGCTCTGGCTTTGCTCTCCCCTCCTTATTTTTGCAGAAGGAGCCCCTGCCTAGGCCTCCAGAGGCTGCTCCTTGGGCCTGTATTTCCCTACCATTGCCCCATTCTGTTGCCAGGTGGTTCACCTTCTGTCCTGAGGCAGTTCCTACCAGTGACCCTCTCAGCAGTGAAGAGGCAGAGCTGTGCATTGCTGACCCTATATTTGAGATGAGGAATAAATAAGAGCGGCGGTGTCTGCTGAGCAACCACAGGCCTCAGTTCTAGCTTCTAGAAATAGAGGAGCCTCACAAAAGGCCCCTTCCCACGAAAGCTGACAGTGTATGCTCTGCTTTAGACTCCTGAATCCCCTGGTCATCTGGTAGATTTCTGACATCATGGAGAGAAAGTGTGCTATGATTTTTCTTATCACACAATAGAGAACTTTGAGCTAACAAAATAATGTGTCTTTAAAAAAATTGAAGATTAATTTTACTGTCTCCTGTGCATTGACTTCAAAAGCTCCCATGTCCCATTAAGGTCTATCCCAGCTCTTGGATATTATATATGCTGTGTTGATGTATTCAGAATATCCCAAGCTAAATTCATTTCTACAAGGTCATTTTCTCTTATACTACCTCTCTTTTCTAACTTTCCACCAACAATCTCTGTCTCTCGTGTGTGTATAGGGATGGTGGGAGGTGCTAAAAGAACAACCTCCGTGTCATTCATGTCTCAACCACATTTTTGTTTTTTGAGGCAAGGTTTCTCACTGGCCTGGAACTTGCCAAGTAGGCCAGACTGTCTGGCCAGTGGACCCCAAAGATCTGCCCCACCCCAGTGCTGGAATGACAAGGGCACACCTCCATACCCACTACCAGGATGACAAGGGCACACTTCTATACCTTGCTTTTTAGATGTGACTTCTGGAGCTCGAACTCAGACCTCAGTGCTTGCAAGGCAAGCACTTTATCCATTGAGCCGTCTGCCCAGTGCCAGCATTACCATTTCCTAATCTCACATGTTTGACATGCTCTCTGAGCCTTCCAGTCTCCTTCCCAGAGGTGAGGAGTCACCCTCTCCTGTTGATACACTGTGGTCAAGGAGCCTGGTTGAAACCCCGGGCTCCATTATCAGACTTACTAAGTTGATGTGTTATTCTTCCCTTGCAGCCATGTGGTCATGGTTAACCTCCATGCCAATGCATTTCCTCAGAATAGGGAAAATACCAGAGTTAAGATTGCAAACCAAAAGAACCCTGGCCGGGATAATCAAGTGAGATGGTGTCTAGCACGGGCCTAGCACATACTTAGTCCTGGGTGCAGTCTTGATGGTTTTCTTATTACAAAGGCCTGGAATATGTTCCTTCCTTTGTTCTTCATTACCACAGCTCGACTTTCAGCTGTTACTTTTAGCCTGGGTTATGTACACTGCTATTTAACATTTTATTCTGTTTTTTGACTCTCCTCATCCTATCCTGCACTGTCCTTCCTAACACACCACGGAAGTCTCCAGATCAGAGTCCACAATGGTTCCCTCCTTACATCTATGGCTTCTAACCTGCATTTTTTTAAGCTCTTGAGAATTCGCCTTGCCCAGCATCTGTCTGAATGTAGTGTGGTGATGGAGGACACAGGCTCCAGGACTCTGTTTGCTATGTAACCCTTGTGTCTATCACAGTATGCCTTTGGTTAGTTCACAAACTCTATCTAGGGTACCTCTCTACTTTCAAGACATTTTCCACTCATTGCTGTCTTCCTAATATGGCTTTTGAGCATGGAGAGAGCTTACACAATCTCGCATGCATAGGAGTATAATTCTCTGGTTCCTATCTGGTCTTGGATATCACGTGTCTGGTTTGATCCTGCCATGTCCTGTGTTGGTTTCTGTAGAGGCTTGGGCATTCCATTTTGTTCTGTGAACATTGTGCCTGGATCCCTCTTTCTTCCACCAAAGCCTATGATTCCTCTTTGTGTCTTCCCTTAGCCTGATTCCAGGCATCTTCTGGTCCACATACCTGATATCTCAATACTTTTGTGATGGTCTCCTTTATTAAGAAACTTCTGTTTCCTGCCACATACTGGCTGTGCAGAACTATGGTGCTAGTTCATATCTTTATGTCCTTAGCAGCTTCTATTAGACTCTATCTTGGGCAGGAAAGATGAATTCAGTAGGTAAAAGGGCTTGCTGCACAAGCCTGATTACCTGAGTTCAATCCCCACAACTAATACTGGAAGGCCAGAACCAAAGTTGTTTTCTGACTTCCACATACTTGTGGCACACGTGTGTGCACGCACACACACACACACACCAAACACATACATGCACATGTGCAAACACACATACACATCAAATACACATAATAATGTTTTTTTGAACCTCTGATTTCTTTTAAGACCATCTGTCCATACAGCTGTTCCTGTTACTTCAGGGCATTGATCTTTGCTAGATTGTGAGCTTCGTGTGTTCTTGTGGGTAGAGATCATACTTCCCCCCACAGACCTAACACAATATTAAACAGTCATTGAGTACTGTATTGACTGATTACACTTTGGGAACAAAGGACTTGAGCGAGGTTGCAGACTAACCCCACATTGTACTGAATACTGTATTCACACTTTCTTATACAATTCTCTCATCAGTTTGTAATTCGTGCTATTATTGTGTCCCAGTGGCAAAGTTAGGAACTGTGAACTAAAGAGATTAAGTAATTTCTCCAAGAATCAAGTAGGAATCCAACCTAGGTCTGTCTGACTCCAAGCCCCATGATTATAAACTACTCCTTTCGCAGCTACCATGGTCTCAGCTCTCAGTGTGAGGTTTTCAGTTCTTTTCAGTTAGATCTTCAAACTGCACAAGCCAGCTTGGTTAAGGCTGTCAGTGACTACAGTTCATCCATACTGTTCAAGTTTGTAAATTCTCTTCTCTTCTACTCAGAGTAGCTGTATTTCATTCCTCACCCATGAATGTGCACAGACGCACAGTTCACACGTGGAGGCCGACAGACAGTCTGTGGGAGTGGGTTCTCAGCCTCTACCATGTGAATACTAGGGATCACACAACCTAGTCCAAGCTGGCATTGAACTCTCTATCCTCCTGCTTTAGGATCCTAAAGGAGCCTAAACAACAAACAAACAAAAACCTAACAACAACAACAACAACAAAAAGAGCCATTTCTCCAAGAAAGAGGAGAATCACAATCTAAATGATCAGGGCCTTCAGGAAGACTCCGTTGAATAAATGTGCTTGCCCCCAAGCCTGAGGACCCAAATTGGATCTCCAGGATCCACACAATTAAAACAAAGAACTGACTCCCACAAGTTGTCCCCTCAGTTCTACACATGTGCTGTGTCCTGTGTACAAACTTGTACACACACACACACGTATACATGCACGCACCACACAAACGTATATACAGACACGTACATACACATGCACACTATCTTAAAATGAAATGTGGGAAAATGAGAGATTACCACCTGAAAATAAAAAATATAGTGACCATATTCACTCTGTAGCAGAGCTTGACTTTTAAGTTCTGATCTGCCTCTACCTTCACTGCCTACATTGCCGGGATTACAGATGCGTGCCACAATGCCTGGGTCTCACGAGTTGCTGAAAATAGAATCCAGGCTTTGTACATGCTAGGCAAGCAATCTACTAACTGATCTACATGCCCAGCCCAAGAGTCTTTTTTGTTATTGTTTTGTTTTGAAATGAAGTCTGCACAGTTTCCCAGACTGATCTCAAATTTATAATCCTTCTGCCTCAGCTTAGGGTTGTAGAATGTACAACCCTATATATCATACCCAGATATAATCTCTGCTTTAAACATTACAATTTACTATTAATTCGTTACTGATTTTAGCTTAACTAAACCACATAACCATTCATGTGATTAAAATTTTAGCACAGGGCTGGAGAGATGACTCAGTGGTTAAGAGCACTGGCTGCTCTTTCAAAGGTCCTGAATTCAATTCCCAGCAACCACGTGGTGGCTCACAATCATCTGTAATGAGATCTGGCGCCCTCTTCTGGTGTGTGGACATATGTAGAGGCAGTATGTTGTATATATAATAAATAAATAAACCTTAAAAAAACTTTAGCACAATTAGTGGGCTATACTCTAGTAACAAAAAAGCTGTATTTGTAAATGTAAATTTTATAAATTGGGTTATAGACTCTACTTTTTTTTGGTTTTTCGAGACAGGGTTTCTTTGTGTAGTCTTGGTTGTCCTGGAACTCTCTCCGTAAACCAAGCTGGCCTCAAACTCATAGAGATCCACCTGCCTCTGTCTCCTGAGTGATGGGATCAAAGGTGAAGCACCACCATTGCCCAGATGGACTCTACTTTTTTAATTGGGTATTTGAGGGAGAGAAGAAAGGAGTTGACTCATTTCTTTCTTATTATAAACTAAGTCTCTAATTTATTCATAAACAAGAATGGTCATCTTGGCTAGCTTTCTGTGAGGTAGTAGATATAAATCTAAGATTGGGTCTCTGATGGAAGCCTAAAAATATGAATAAACCAAGAAATGAGAGGGGCAGAGGGTTGTGTAATATCTCAAAACCATTCCTATTACGGTTTTTTTCATAGCTTTAATCTTCCGGTTAGGTAGCAAATGACTTGTCACATAGAAATAAGGACAAGTATTTCTTCTATTAAACTTACGTTGAGAGTTACATACCAGGTCATGCCCGGTGAAGCACCACAGCATTCTGGGAAGCTCCTGTGTGTGCTCACGGGCATCTTTAATTGCATGTTCCTGGTTTCAGATTAGTTTGTGGCCAACTTAACTCATTCCATCTCTAAAGGACATGGGGTAACCGTGGACCATTGTCAAGCAAAGGAGCCTGAGGATCAGCTGGAATCTGGAATCTGCTGGAAAATGGGCCCACTCCATAAAGCTAGGAGTGGTAGGTGAGATGGCTCAGAGGGTAAAGGCATTTGCTGCCAAGGCTGATGACCTATTCTGCCCTTGGCACCCATATGGTAGGAGAGAACCAATTGTTGCAAGTTGTTCTCTGGCCTCCACATCATTGCTCCCATATGTGGGTACACACACACACACACACACACACACACACACACACCATACACAAACAGACAAACAAAGCTAGGAGTGACATCAGAAAGTCTAGACCTGATGAGGCTAAGGAAGCTGACTTTAAAAGATTTGGGTTTGGGTCTTGGGGAGATGGTGCAGAGGGCAAAGTACATGAAAACCCTACCTAGCCTGGGAGTGCACAGCTCTAGTCCCAGGGCCCTGACAGATGACCCCTGCTCATCTGCTCTGTATCATTCCAGGTTTAGCGTGTGAGCTGCCAAAGCAAGCATCAGAACAGTTGTTCTTAGTCTTCTCTTCTTTGAAAAAGAAATGTATGTGGGTGTTTAACCTGCTTGCATGTCTGTACACATGTGTGCCTGGTGCCTTTGGAGGCCAGAAGAGGGCGTCAGGGCCCCATATGGGTGCTTCTAATCAAACCTGGATCCTCAGGAGTTAAGTGCTCTTAACTGCTGAGCCATTTCTCCAGCCTCAAACCTCGTTTTCTTATTCTAATATGATACACTGCTTATGAGACCCAGAGTAAAGGTTCTTTTCTTTCCTTAATAGTTTTTCTGGTTGGGAAGGAAAAATCATGAAAAGAGGAAAGACAGTCACAAAAATTAACTCTCAAAACTATCTCAAAGCTCAATAGCAGAATTTTAAAACAATTTTTAAAAAAAAAGAAACAAAGAAACAGAAATTATTCAATTTCAGTTCTCAGTGTGGCCCATCTCACCAGCTGCTGCAGACGGTCATTAATGAAGCTAGCCCAGCGCCTGTGCTTGACCAGAACACACAGAGCGCTGCTCTGTAGTCATGGAGCAAATGCTCTGGCAAAATTACTAAGTGTGCTAATTGCAAAGAGTTTAGGAGGTAAATAATTTAGCTAAGCATGCTGAAAAAATTAGGGTTGAAGTTGGAAGGCATGCCAAATCTTATAATTACTTCCAGAAAACACAGGTTGGTTCCCTTGAGGGAACGAGCCCAAGCCCAATTACTCACAATGAGCTGCCTGGCAGTGTTCAGGAGACTAGGCCCTGCTGCACTGCTTTGGTTCTGGCACACACCGGCATTCTCTTGATCTCCCCATACCTGTTTATACCCACAGTAATGAGATTATAATGATTGATGATGACACGCCAGCCGAATGAAGTGGTTTTATAGCCAGGGCTCTGGTACTATCTCCTACACAGCTGAGGGCACTAATTTCATAACATTCTCCTTTGACTTGCTCCCGAAAGCTGGAGGTAGGCCGTGGTAAGCTTAGCACACCAATCACGCTGCTGTCAATCATCCAGTACTTGGCCCACTGAGGGCCTTGCCAGATGCAGCCCTGTATTCCAAGACTCGTGCCTGGCCATAACCAAAGACTTTTCCAGAGAGGTCCATTAGAAAGTCTCATGATAGTTTAGCATAAAGTTTATGTTAAATTACTACCGTGCTCAGTTTTACAATAACTACCCTTCACATCCCTTTTATGTGCAAAGTCAACAAAAAACATTTGGAGAAAAGGGACTCCATGTCACAGAGTTCACTAAGAAGACTAAGTTGGACACTTACAGAATCTCAAGACATTACCATATCCAGGATCACACTAGTCTAACAGTTCTAGAAAGACACTGCCTCCTGGTTATGAAGCTCATGTTACATACATGACAGATTAAGTCTCAAATTTTAAGAAATATCGTTAATTTCTCCAAAACTCAATAGAAACAGTCCTACCCATCATTTAAGGCATAACTGAGGGGAGTTTAATGACTGCAGATCATAAGGTACACGACAGTCCCAACATTTAATGTTTTTAGATTGTCACAAGTTGCTAATTGCTACTTGTGGTAGTTTGAATGACAATAGACTAATGAATTTGAACACTTGGTCTCCAGATGGTGGCGCTACTTGGGGTGTTTATGAGGTGCATCTTTGCTAAAGGAAATACGGCGTGGGGTGGGGGATTGTTTGAGGCCTTAGGGCCGCTCCCTATTTGCAGGTTGTGCTCTGTGCTGATGGTAGAGGATGTGCTTTCTCAGCATCCCTACTTCCAGCCACCATACCGGGATGGACGCTTATCTCCGGAACCAAAAAACCCAAGTAAACCTTCCTCCTGCAAGCTGCCTTGCTCACGGTGTTTCTTCACTGCAAAGGGAAGCAAAGTAACTAGAACACTACATTGGGTAAGGCAGCTCGGCTCTGACAAGGAGCCAGCAGAGCTCCTAGGTCTGAAGAGGTTAAGGAAAAGGAGCAATTCCTGTAACCTGAAGCAATGCAGCATCAGTGCTCTGCCTTCCTGTGCAGGTGACGGACAGTGGAACGCACCACGACAACATGCAGGCTGGCAGAGGAAGAGCCACAACTACTGTGGCTCACTTCCTGCTCTCAACCAGAAACTAGAAGAGAGCTGGCCGATGCCACTTGTAATTCTAAGCTGCTTGCAGGTTCAGAACAGTGATGGCTGGCAGTGAGAGGCGGAGTACGATCTGGGACTGGGACATTCATTATACTGGGTACAAAACTAAGGAATTAAGTGTCTGTTTATTAGCACTTGCAAAATATTAGCAAAAAACTGATGAAAAGCATGATTTTTAAGTTGTACTTTTCACTAAAGCCAGTCTTGTGTTCAAACTAAGTCTTTAAACTACAGTGCTCATTTCCGATTTTACACACAAAGCAACAGGTCAGTACTGTATTCCTGATTTATATTCAATCTTGTTTTCTTACCAAGGATCTGGGTGAAACTTTCTCCAAAATATAATCTAGGCCCCAGACCCGGTTTGGGAAATTTCTTACTTAGGCTAAGGGTTGTCGTTGTTGTAAACGGCTAAGATTTGAAAATCGGTAGAAACCCAATAAACTGGGTGCATGATGCTGAGACCCCTAGGATGCATGGACACTCCTTTAACTGTTTCATTTCTGTACCATCTTATTGTTGGTATTTAACGCTTGTTTTCATGTTCTACATTCAATAGTGTGGTAAGAAAGAAAAGTGTGTGTTGGGGTGTGTGGCAATATTTACAACCAAATTCATTCTTGGGTTCTGAATCTATCAAGAGTCAGTCTTTATTGGTCTGTACTTAAGGAAGAAAGATATAATGCCACTGTGTGGGGGTTGAAATACGTGCCAAAGGAAAAGCAGTTGCCTCCCCCTCCCATCAGCAGGATCTGCTGCTCTTCGGGGAGGAGGACACTGCTGTGGCCGTGCAGCATGACCGGCCAGGGCACAGATGTCGTGTCAAGCTGATACTCAGAGCTCGACCTGGTAGTCAAGTCAATAACAGTCACTCCAGGAACGGAGGAAGAATGAATCCAGACCCCTCCAACCAGAAGCAGCTTCCCATGAAATACATGAGCAGTGTGAGAGTATCTTGGGGTAATGGGGGGCTGGATATCTATTGGTTCCCAGAGGAATCCAGAGGACTTTGGTCTAAGAAAGAGTACAGAGCTCAGTGGTTCTTCAGAAGCCCCAAGACCTCCAGCGATAAGCGCTCCTCCTTGCCAACTGCAGGCACTATGGGAATGCCGACCCTTGGGGGCTGCCCCTTCTACTGGGATTCGGACCCAAGCCATTGACTCTACATGAAGGAAACGACAGTCACTTAGTACAGGTTCCACCACACTTCGGCCACCATACACAAATAAGTATCTTTGATTCTGGTAGTATACTTCTGTTGTTGAATGCCGCCAACATGACAACACGGGACCTTCTTCCACGGCAGCCTCTGTCACTGTTACATTCTGACTCTCGGGACAATTAGCCTCACTTCTGTATAATTCAAGTTGGAGAGCCCCGGAAGCTGGAGTTACTGGGGACAGTCTCCCTCCAAGAACCAGAACCTGAGTATCTGAAAGCCTTGTCATGGTGTGATAAAGGCGTCCATCCCACTGGCCTCCAGTCCCCCAAGTACTTATTTGGCTGTTTTTCCATTCAGAGTCACGGGATCTCCAGAACAAGTGAAACGCGCTCACTCGGCAGTGTCTCCTCCCCTCTTCTTCTCCAAAGCCTCCTGCACTGAAAATAATGCCAGGGCTCAAGAGGACAGAGGTGTGGCCATATCTCTTCAGGCCGGAGGGCTGGTGGTCACTAGTTACTGCTCTGGCAGAAAGAAAACCTGAAGGCAAAGCAGGATCTACCCAAAAAGATGCCTCTGGGGGTGGCAACATCAGAGTTCCCGATAGCATGTCTCCCCTAGATGCTGCCAGGATGAAATAGTGGGCACACTTCAGATGCCACTCCTCAAACTCATCAAAGGGCTCGAGCGTCTCGACCCGCCGACGCTCGTCTGCGGGGAGAAGGCGGCGGTAGAACTCGTTCAGGTCCAGGGCGCTGCAGGCAGTCCAGCCAGCTTGAAGGAAGCGCCGTACCTGGGCCTCCACGTCGGGAAAGAGCTCCAGGCCGTGCAGGGGAGAGTGCAGTCGCCGAAAGTGCTGCAGCATGATTTGCCCAAAGGCGTCTCGCGGCTTCATCTGCTCATAGATTACGAAAAGGGCGTCGGGAAAACGCTGGGCGGCCCAAGCGATGAGGGCCGCGGCATCGGCGGGCTCCAGGTAGGTGAGCACCGCCTCGGCCAGGAGCAGCGTGGGTGCGGTGGCGTCCAGGCCCGCGCAGTCCAGGGCCTCGCCTAACTGCGGGAGCTCACGCAGGTCCGCACCCAGAATGCGGTAGTCCGAGCTCTCGAAGCACAGAGCGGAGGACGAGTCCCCGAGCTGGAAAGGGCCGGTCAGCGAGCACAGCTCCGGGATCTCCCTGATCCTCTCCGCCTTGCGCCGAGACACGTCCGGGAAGTCCACCTCCCAAACGGCAGTCCGGGCCAGGCGGCCCGCAGCCTTCAGGCGAAAGTACAGCGAATCGGAGCCTGCACCCAAAGACAGAACCTGCGCTCGGGTCGGGGCCGGGAGCGCGCCAGTGCGCTGGAGGAAGGCGCGCACGCAGTGACGCACGGCGCGCGCGCGCACGTAATAGCCGCGGTGGATCAGCGGCGTGCGCCGCACAGGTCCCGGGACCAGCAGCGCCGCGAAGGCGTCGCGCACGTATCCGTGTGCGGCCAGCGATCGCTTGCTGAGAGCGCTGCTATCGTTGGTGCTTTGGACGGTTCCCGCCCGGCGCTCGCGGCTTCGCGGGCCCATGACCCGAAGACNACAAACGAAACACTCACCGCGCTGGTGTCGTTCGCTTCCGGGTGCAGTGTGCGTCACTTCCGAGCAGAGCGCGCTTTGCCAAAAACCGCGAGAGACCTTTTGATTTTTCCGAATTACGTTTTCCCGCGAAAGCGCCCTCTGCTCAGATGACAGCTAGAGTGTGGGGAGCTCGTCACCACTTTTCTACAGACATTTCGACGTGAAGGGAAAAAGTCCTGTAGGTCTCCGAATTTGAGAACATTTTTAATCGAATCGGGGGCTGACGACCCGACTTCCTGCAAAGGACCGGCACCGCGGATCTTTAGCAGGCAAGAATAGATTGTTCCTTGCGCGAAAGTCATAATTTCTTTCCGGGAGGTGGTGGCGCACGCCTGAAATCCCAGCACTCGGGAGGCAGAGGCAGGCAGATCTCTGTGAGTTCAAGGTCAGCCTGGTCTACAGAGCAAGTTCTAGGACAGCTGGGGCTATGCAAAGAAACCCTATTTCGAGCCCTCCCACCCCAAAAAAGGAACAGTTTCTCCTTTATTGAATGTTTTCGTTGCAAGGGAGAGTCATTTAAATCTTAAATTAGGCCAGATGGAAAGTGAAGAAAGAGACCTTTACAGATAATTACCGTCTGATGGAAGCAGATTTGAAAAAACAAACAAATAAACAGATAATTACCGGTAATTTAGCCCCCTGCACACATACATGCTATTGGCTGTCATGTATTCACAGTTCTGTGCTAGACCTATAGTGAATAAAGTATTCACCCGCTCTTCAGCTATAAAATGGCACTCTCCTCCACTTCCAGAATTCTGTGATTCTTATGTGGTGTTGAGGATGTCTGCTGAAAATAACTGTGAAAGAGATGTAATTATTCCTGGTGGCATGTTGAGTCCTCCATCCCCCTTTTTAAAGAGAGCAACTCAGGGGGGCTGGACAGATGACTCAGAGGTTAAGAGCACTGGATGTTTTTCCAGAGGTCCAGAGTTCAATTCCCAGCAACCACATGGTGACTCACAAACATCTATAGTGGGATCTGGTGCCCTCTTCTGGTGTGCAGGCATACAAGCAGACAGAACATTTACATAATGAATAAATAAATCTTTAAGAAAAAGAGAGAGAGAGGGCATCTCAGGTTGGGATTTAAAATGAAGTTCCTGCATTGGATGCCTAGGAGTTACCAGTAAGAACGCATTCCCAGAGTTGTGTAGAAATGTTATAATTTATTGATTTTGTGCCTGGCTGGATTAGGAAAGGAGATAAGTATGATCTTAAGAATGGTTGATTCAGAGCAGTGGTGTGTAGCCGCTATGAGGAGTTTTTGAGACCAGCTGATGAAAGAATGTCAAGTTCTGGTGCTCAGGAGCTCATTAGGGCCTCAGGGGAGCAGTTTCTGTGGCAGAATGACTCAGAGAGTGCAAGATCTACTACTGGAGGCATCTAGTCCACCCAGAGGAGAGGAGATAGTGAGTTCAAGCCTCCATCTAGAGCCAGGGTCTAGGCCCAAATGCAGTCCAGGTCAGTCCCAGCCCATTTAAGGAAAGTGTTGGTGCAGCATGATTGTGAAATAGTGTTTCCTTATGAAAGCAAATACATAAGTGCTACATGTGTGTGTTAACCTGACATTACCCAGTAAACACGAAGTTAAAGGCACGTACAAACAAACAGGTAAGTGACGTCCTGACCTTTGACTAACTCAGAGTTTTAATAATTTTTCTTATATTTTGTTCGTAGCTTTACTAGTCATTTCTCCACTGCAGAAACACCTAAGATTAGCCGTGTGTTTGTGTGTGTGTGTGCACGCGTGTGTGTAGTGGGGCGGGGGAGGGGCGGTCTGTGAAAGGAAATAGTGGTGTTTTTTTGTTTCTGTGTTAACATCTGAAATTACTTGCATTCGTGAATACAGGTGAAATTCAACTCAAAGCTACACATAAGCAAGTCTTACTGAAGTACGTGTAAGTAAAGCCATCGAAGAAAGGCCAGGACCTCAGAAGTGCTGACTTGATTATGTTGTATCGTCCAAGCCAGAGTCAGAGTGAATGAAATCTTTGCCTCCTCCTGAAAGGATGGAGGCAGGACAGCAGTGTCCACGGAAGACAGATTTTTATGTGGAATTGCCAAAAGTGGTAAGAATTAACAGCAGATTCTTGTTGCGCAACGACTCTTAAGTTGTTTTCCACAAAAGAAAAGTAAGTTTTGTGGGTAGAATTTGTAGAAAAGGTATATAGCTAAATCAAGTAGTCTGCCTGGTGCAAACTGCAAACAACCAGGGCATGATGTGGGACTAGCAATCTAGTAGATCCTTGGTACGTTTTTACTGATTGCATTCTCTTGTTTTAGGAGCTTCATGCCCACTTGAATGGCTCCATTAGTTCCAGTACCATGAAGAAATTGATAGCCAAGAAGCCACATCTTAAAGTTCATGATCACATGACCATGATTGACAAGGGAAAGAAAAGAACTTTAGAAGAGTAAGTTTGGGGAGACTGTAGGAATTTTTTTGTCTGTCAGTATTTTGAGATTGAAATTGATAAGAATCAGATTTTAATACTTAAATAAATAGGTATCTGGCTGGGCAGTGATGGCACATGCCTTTAATCCCAGCATTCAGGAGGCAGAGGCAGGTGGACCTCTGTGAGTTCAAGGTCAGCCTGGTTGTCTACAGAGCAAATTCCAGAACAGCCAGGGCTGTTACACAGAGAAACCCTGTCTTGAAAAACCTAAAATAAAAAAGTAAAAAGACATCTGGCATGGAAAATATAACGTAACTTACACCATTTTTCCAACTGTCAGACTACTGATAGTATTGGTAATAATTTATGTTTGTGAAATTATACTATATTGATACCAGGTAATGGTGGTGCATTACTTTAATCCCAGCACTCAGGAGGCAGAGGCAGGTGGATCTCTGTGAGTTCA
>LOJH01004158.1:15522-29162 GCA_001685095.1 Ellobius talpinus | reverse complement strand
GCAAATCAAAACAAATCTGAGATTCCATTTTATACCTGTAAGAATGGCCAAGATTCAAAACATTGATGACAACTTCAGCTGGAGAGGATGTATGGTAAAGGGAACACTCCTGCATTGCTGGTGGGTGTACAAACTGGTACAGCTGCTTTGGAATTAGTAGGGCAATTTCTAAGAAAATTAGAAAACAACCTACCTCAAGACCCAGCAATACCACTTTTGGGTATATACCCAAAGGATGCTCAATCATACCATGAGGACATGTACTCATCTTGTTCATAACAGCATTATTTGTCATAACCAGAACCTGGAAAAAAACAAAATGCCTCTTGACCAAAGGATGGATAAGGAAAATGCGGTACATTTACATAATGGAGTACTACACAGCAGAAATAAATAATGATTATGTAACTGTCATTTACACCTGCTAGAAGAGAGAAAGTCAATTTTCTCCAAAGAAGTAGCACTGGTATTATTAACCATTCTAGGGAAGATCTCATGTTCAGGAGTAGTTGACTAACAAACGATGGACTCCATAGTGTGTGTGTGTGTGTGTGTGTGTGTGTGTGTGTGTGTGTGTATGTGCTTTTATTTGGTTACAGTTTATATTTATTTTTTCTTTTTTGATGAAGTGTTTTTTCTAGGTTTGAGGCATTTTGTTGTAATATGTTTTAGGGTTGCTCTTAGAGAAAGAACTTAAAATTGGATTGGTAGGAACAAAAAATAAAAATGTTTGCTATATTATTTTTAATATATCTTCTTCCTTCTTTCTAAACAATCCTACTTAATAACATTCAGACTGTAAGTTAAAGAATAAACAGGAGATTTTCATGAGAACAGCTTTATTTTAGCATTTTTGAAGGACATGTCTTAATATCTAGATGCACAGGTAGATTAGAAGAAAAGTATAATTCATTAATTTATTTTCTGCATTTGAATTATATGTGATAAAACAGATGCATAATAACTATCTAAGAGAATACAATGGTATAATTCTTTTTTGAGTTCATAATTTAATTACAGTATTCCTCCCTTTCTTTCCCTCCCTCCAAAGCTCTCATATATCCTTTCCCATTCTCTTTAAATTCATGGCCTCTTTTTTTTATTTAACTAGTTACTGTTATGCTCATATATATTCCTAAGTAACACCTTTTCAGTACACGTAATACTAAGTGTATGTGACAGGTTTCTGTATCCCGATATTAAGCCTGTCTGCTGACGCAGCGAATCAAACCAAGATGAATTAAGAATTAAAAATCAAGGTTTAATAAATAAAAGAACTCCTGGGTGGTCTCAGGGTAAGGAGAAAATCACGAGGAGAATCTCGTGGCAGGACTTTGGCATGGTCTTGAGCATTTCAGAGGGAGGAGCCGCCAATTTAGGGCTTTTCAGAGGTGGGGTCTGGAATGGGAGGAGAGGTATTGAGTGGAACTCCCCAACAGTAATGCAGTAATGTTTCCCTGACTTACTGTTTGCACTGGATAATCCGTTGCTGTGCTCTTTTGTGGGGAAGAATACCCCTCTCACCCAGATTTCCTCATTTGCCGATCAGTTCGTTCTTTGTGTAGGACTGAGGTCTCCTGGACACTTCTCCATCTAGTGTGACATGTTTTGATTTGTTTTGTTTTGTTTCTAATGGGTATAGCTTCTGACTATTTGCTAAGAGAAATTCTCACAGTGAACTGTGGATTCTCAGGCTCTTACACTCTGTCTCTCTCTTCGGATCTGGGAGTGCTTTATGGCTATATGCATGGGGACCGGGTTCCACTACTCTCCATTTTGATTGGTTTTGGCTTTCTGTAGTGGTCTCTGTCTGTTTCAAAGAGAAACTTCCTTGGGAGGGAAGACGCCAATATATTTTTCTATGCTTTTAGGAACACACAGTTACAGATTGTCATTAGGGACTGTGCTGGTTTAATAACCAGTGGTTGTATATTCTCCTCAAGCAATCATTACTTCTCTAGCCCTGAGGAGCTACCTTTTCCTTACAATAAAGTGAACAACTTTTCTTTCCATTTGTTACAGTGTTTCAAGATCATCAAACTAGCATGAGTGAGGACCTCTTTAGTTTCCAGTTTTGTCGTGGGGTCTGATTAAAATGGATCCTATGGTTCTCACACGATCCCGAGCGTCCTTTGTTCCCCAGCATGCCTGACTGCAGTTCTTTCATTTGCGTCAAATGCTCAGGCAGGTATGATACAGAAGTAGGTGCCTCTATTAGCCTCAGATGTGTCCAGTGCAAGGATGAGATGTGAGAGGCTTTTACCCTGCTGTGCTGCAGATCGCTTAGCTAGTTCACAGAGCTCTGCTTCCAGTATCCTTATCAGCCATGGGCAGAAAAGCCAAATAGTAAACCAGCTTGCTTTTTCTGGCTTGCTACCCAATAATGGGAGAGAGAATTGGATTTTAAGCTCAACCTCCTGTAAGGAATCGGTGGTGAAAAATTTACAATACTGTTTTCTATTACCCTTTTTTATTTAAATTTCATCAGTAATCTTTATAGGTTTCATAAACTCAGCAAGACAGAAAGCTAATCCTGTCAGCTCCCACTTTTCACTTCCAGAAAACAACCTCTGCATTACAGGAGTGATTTTTTCCCCTTTATGCTCTTGAAGTATTATTATATTTTGCAACTCATGTCCTTACTATGTCTCTCAATACTAAACAACACACAAAATATAACAGGTTCAGCAACATGAAAGGCCAAAGGATAAATTACTTAAAAGAAAGTTCTGAGAAACAAAGGCTAAAAGGCAGGAACAAATCCAATTTTATTGCCACACATACCAGGGAAAAATGAGTTAGTTTTCTAAAACTTAAAGGGGAAGCTAGATAATAAAGATGGAAAAAAATCCAGTGGATTCCTTACAGAAAAGTATCCTAAAATTATTTTCCATATTCCAAATAGATACTTATATATCAAGAATTTCATGAATTTGAAATATGAAAAAATGCCCTATTGACCGATAAGTCAAGAAATTGTGACATCTGAAATTAAACAAATTATGACAATGGCACATAGAGTTTTTCAAAATATTTTCTGCTCCAGTTTCCAAAGAGAAATGTTCTCTGAATTATTTTCATTTTAGTGAGAACCACTGGAGGACAGGTGACAGCAGGGATACGCTGTGTTTAAAAACTGTTCATTTGCACTACGGTAATCTATAGCTTAGAAATCTCCAAGTAGAGATTATGCTTTAAAATAATATAGAGGCTACATGAGGCCCTGGTTCAATCCCCAATTAAAATAAACTATAATAATCATAGACGTATAAGCATTCAATAACTAGAGAATGAAATATGCTTGTTATCGTGAGAATAGTGTCATTACTAAATTATCATGATAAAACTACATGTGTATGTGAAAATACTAAAATGAATATATGAGGTTAATATCTCAAAACTTAATTGTTCCAGTACTATAGGACTTACCCAGTATGTGTAAAGCTAAAGTCCAATACAACCTACAACATCAAAGGCAAAAGGAAACAAAGGAAACAAAAATATAACTATAATATTACCTTTCATAGGGAATGCTGCAATTACATATTTTTCTTAGTGAAAATTAGTAAGTGTAGATAAATCTTTGCAGAACTGTGTCTTAGAAAATATGATATCATATTAAATTATAATTAATTTATTTCAAAATGGAAAATAACATATCTGTGAAACTCTACAGCTATTGTCTGAACTCACCATTGGCTCATGTAATAATCAGTAAACCTGAGGCAGTATTACAGACTATCAATTTTATATTATATTTTATTATTATTATTAGTTGTGTGTGTGTGTGTTATTTCTAGAAAGGTAAATCAAGTGTCCTTGAGGGGACAACTTGACTATGGCATTATGTTCCAATGATTTGTCCCCATTTTGTCCTGTTCACAGCTTGACTTAGCCCAGATCCAGTATTCATTTTCTATTGTCTATTTAAAGGTAAACAAATTACTTTCTCCTCCATACTGTTAACCTTATTAACCTTTTCTTTTTTCTTCCATATATTATTGTTGAGGTGGAGGCTCCACCCCAATTCCTCCCCCATCTTGTTACAAACCCTGCTGTAGCTCAGAAAGCCAGCCAAATGATGATCCCTACCCCAGAGATGCTTCAAGAATATACCCACAGGGTAGTCAAACTTGACCCCATTCCCAGAAATCAGAGGTGTGGTCTTCTGATCTCTCTTTTCCATCTCCTTTCCCAGGGGGGACTGGAAAATCATCTGGGAGCATTCTATCCATTAATTCTGAGCATTTTTAAATCTGGTTTGATTTGGTCTGATTTGGATTGCTATATTGGTGGAGAGGCTTACAGGGATAGAAAAACTTTTCAGTTCTGACCAAAACTATCTTGGGAAGGAACATATAACTTTGGATTGTGCTGGGGAAACTGTGAGCTTCACAACAGGCAAGGGAAACATTCTCCAAGTGAGCTAAATATGAAAACTCAGGTCTGCATGACTTTAGTCCATGCTGGATCAAAAACTTCTAGAGTATGATCAAGTGTGATCAAGTGTTTTATTTTTCTTTCTTTCTTTCTTTCTTTCTTTCTTTCTTTCTTCCTTTTTTTGTTTTGTTTTTTGTTTGTTGAGACAGGATTTCTCTGTAGCTTTGGAATCTGTCCTGGAACTAGTTCTTGTAGACCATACTGGCCTCAAACTCAGGATTAAAGGTATGCAACACCACCACCCAGCGTGCTTTACTTTTCTTACACACTTAAAAATACCGTAAAATTTGAAAAGATTTTACATGTAACAATTATCACAAGAAATCTTTAGGTATTGCTGCATTGGAACTCTCTTGGAAATTACATCTCTTTAGTGAAGCACTTCTGCACCATTAGAATGGCTGTTCATTGACAGAGGAATCCTATTCAAGATAGGGTTTAGGGAATAAGTATTTGTAATGAGCATAAGGATTGGTTCTATTGACTAAGGATGCAAAGTACATGGGATACCTTTCAGAAAAACGGGTTTTATTGACTGAGAGACATAGCTTAGGAAAAAGTCCTAACCAATACCCAAGATTCTGGGGGATTCAGGTGAAGGCTGACTCTGTTGATTAGCTAAATATCACCAGGTTGTTAGACAGCATTCAACCAGCTTTCCAGGTGAAAGGGCATCGTTGCCTTCTCTTGGAAAAAAATAGCTCTGTGTCGCACAATTCTGATTTCTCTAGGGCTTTCTGTAAGCTGTGTGCTCTCCACCTATGTTGTGTATGTTTTCAGGGCTGACTACTTGTTATTGGTAACTTATCGGTGTGTTAGTCCCTCGGAGAAAGTATTTCTCCGAGTCTTTGCCTCCTAAGTTGCCTGTAGAAGAATAAAACACTCATAGCAGAAAAAAAATAATGACATCTAGAAATTTGCAGGCAAATGGATGGATCTAGAAAAGATCATATTGAGTGAGGTAACCCAGATGCAGATAGACAATTATCATATGTACTCACTCATAAGTGGTTTTTAAACATAAAGCAAAGAAGAAACAGCCTACACTTCACAATCCCAGAGAACCTAGACAACATAAAGGATCCTAAGAGAGATATATATGGATCTAATCTACATGGGAAGTAGAAAAAGACAAAAGTCTCCTGAGTAAATTGTGATCATAAGGATCATAGGAGAGGATAGAAGGGGAGTGGGAGAAAGAGAGGGGAGCAGAGAAAATATATAGCACAATAAAACAATAAAATAAAAGAATGGCATCCCTAAATAAGGCTTAAAAAAAGGATAAAACACCCTAACATTGGAGTGGGAAAGCTCAAGAGAATTACCTTACTTTCACCTGCAAATAATCTACCGATGGAAACTTTTTTTAAACAATCTTTTTGTTGTTGTTTTTACTTACAAATGCCAGTTTCCTTTCCCTATCCTCTTGCCGCTCCCCAGCCTTTCCCCCTTCCCACTGTCCACTCCTCAGAGAGGGTGAGGCCTCCCATAGGGATTCAACCAAGTCTGTCAAATCACTTGAGTCAGGACTAAGGCCTTTATCACTGTATCTAGGCTGAGCAAGGTGTCCCTCCATAGGGAATGGACTCCAAAAAGCCAGTTCATACCCTGGAGATAAATACTGGTTCCACAGCCAATGACCCCACCAACAGCCCAAAGGTCATCCACCTTCACTACTTCAGTCTTATGCAAGTTTCCCAGCTGTCAACCCAGAGTCAATGAGCTCCCACTAGCTAGGGTCAGCTGTTTCTGTGGGTTTCCTCATCATGGTCTTGACCCATTTGTTCATATTATCTCTCCTCCCTCTCTTTGACTGAACTTCAGGAGCTTGGCCAGTGCTTAGCTGTGGATCTCTGCATCTGCTTCCATCAGTTACTGGATGAAGGATTTATGATGACAATTCAGGTAGTCATCGATCTGCTTATAGGGGAAGGACAGTTAAGGCACCCTTTCCACAATTTCTTAGATTCTTAGTTGGGGTCATCCTTGTTAATTCCTGAGAATTTCCCTAGTGCCATAGAAGTCAGAAAACAAGGAAGAACCTAAGAAAGACATACATGGATCCCCCTGGGAGGGGAAATAGACAAGATCTCCTGAGTAAAGTGAGTGTGTGGGGGTGGGGTGAATGGTGGAAGGGGAGTGGGGAGAGGATAAGTGGAGTGGGGAGGAGAACTTGGGGGATTAGGAAGGTTGAGTCAGGGGAATTACAGAAAGGGAGAACAAGGGTTTAAGAATACTATTTATTCATGAACATTTTGCTGAATAGTATGCTTAAGTATTGTGAAACTTGTGATTTTTTTTAATAAATAGGACCAGAATCTGAGTTAATCAAATGTTGGGGATTTTAGATGTTATTTATTGCTTTCTCTTCATAATCTTCATTGCTGAAATTAAACACTTATATAAACATTAAATTTTGCTTCAGCTGTTTTAATTGGGAACTAATAATATGTAGAAGTATACAACTGCTCAATTTATATTCAGAAAAGGAACCGTATGCTTTAATTTTCAGAATGTCTCTGATGTCAACTTTGATCATACTTGTACATATTTTTTCAGATTTTAAATCTTTAAGAGGGCTACTAGTTCTCTATTTTCTTTTTATTTTTAAAGAGATCATTCTTTTATGAAACAAAAAATTAAAGACCTTAAAAGCTGATGAAAAAGAAGACAGTCTGGAAAACCATAAATATTTTGTAATTGAATAGAAATAAATCTTAAGATTGATTACCTGATCTTGAGAGATTAAAAGCAATGTGTTATAAAAGTGTGTGTGTGTGTGTGTGTGTGTGTGTGTGTGTTGTGATCAGAGGACAAAATGCCACAAAATCACAGCACACAATAGATTTCACATGAGAGATTTTTTTTTGGAGGGAAGGGATATGCAAAAGACTACCACTGAGTGATGGAAAGGTACAGACCTTGATGGTGTAGGCTTTATGAAGGGCATGGCACATGCCCATACGGAAAATACATGGCCATTGGCCACAGTGAAAATGTGACTCATTGATGGCTGGTGATGATGTGGTTGCTGGTGCTGGATCATTGAAGGTAGGGTGGAAGATGAGGGAGTACCTACCTGGCTCTTGAATGTGAGTGGTTCCTGGTTTACAAACATTCCTCCTTCTTTTGAATTACAAAAGGTAAGGAAATGGGAAGGGGTTGACTTGTGAGGCAAGATAGGAGGCACCATGTCCCTTAGATTGATTCCCAGTGCCTGGTGTCTTCAACATATTCTTGGCACTACTGATCCTCATCATCAGGACATAGAGCCATGGGAAGATGGGAGGCCTTTATCATAGATATGATTTTAGCTGAGTTAGTTATTGATCTTCCTTTTGTGGTTAGTAGTCCCTGCTCTCTTTCCAGATGGCAGAGTGGAACAGGAAGATGTGAAAGGCATATTTGGAGTCTTTGAAGATGTCTAGAGATTGTCCTTGTGCTGATTGAAAAGCAAGAGTGAGACCTATGAATTCAGTCTATTGAATAGTGGTGTGGACAAGGAGGGCCTGTGCCTCAAGCACCTCAGTACAACACTGTAGTATAGTTTCCCTTTTTGTGCCTGCTCATGTAAAGAGAAGTGGCCTTCTGTGTACCAGGTATAGCCTGGCCTGAGGCAGTGTACTCTCTAATATGTAATAGGAATGTGTCAAAAATTTCTTTAAGGTTTCAATGCAAAAATGAGATGGTGAATGATCTAGTTTGGTTGGGAAAAAAGATTTGACTTATTAGTCGGTGGGAATGGTTGGAAAGTAAGTAAGTAAGTATGGCATCTTCTACTAGTGGATCTGGCAAGAGAGAAGCCAGAATAGGAGTAGACTTTGTATGCCTTTATGGAGAAGGTATTGGCAGGTTACCTGATAGTTTATTTTTTTTTTCTTATTCCCAAATCAGGAACTCTGTGTTGCTAAAGGGCAAATGCAGAGTGCCCATGCAGGGTGTAAAGGTCTAATTTCTTTGACAGGTATGTCACAAATGCAATGAAAGGCTCCATTTGGAAGCCTAGGACTTTGAGGACATGATCTTCTTTCTCTGTAACAAAGACGGGTTCGATCTCAGAGGTATAATACTGGGGACTGAAAGAGTACCTGTTGTAGTTTCTAAACAGACTTGGTAATGGGTGTGAGAAATGGTTCTTGTGTAAGGCAGAGGGCTACCTCCTATAGAGAGCCGACAAATAGAGAAAAGGAGGGGATGCAGGAATGATAAAATTTCCTTTTTGGTAAAGGGAAATAAGAGGCACTGGATTAATAGTATTCTATCCAAGTTCATGTCTTTGTGGACTGATGCAATGAGTAATCCTGAAGAGATAACCTGAGGGCTAGAATGTTGGTCCTTAGATGGTAAGACTCTATAGCCCCAGTTTGGACAAGAAATGTCGAAGAGCAGAGGTTTTCCTTTGGCTAATTTGCTAAATTGCAAAGGGGAAGGTTATCTACATATTGTGTAAGTTTAGATTTGGGGAGAAACAAAGAGAATAAATCAGAGGTCAGTACCTGGTCAAATTGGTATGGGGTGTCCTAGAACCGCTGGTTAGCACAGCCTAGGTAAGTTGGGTACAGAGGTGGGTGTCAGGGTCTGTCTAGGTGAGAGCAAAAATGTCTTGTGACTGGGGTGTAAAGGGAGATAGAGAAGATATTCTTGATGTCTAGGACTGAGTAATGAGAGATCCCTGAGAGGATAGTGGACCATGAACAGTATTTTTCTATGATATTCTTAACAAAATTTAGTTATCTGCAAAAATATGATTTAATAAAAGTTTTAAATAAAGAATAAAATTCAATGATGTGGGATTTCTCTCTGTATACTGTGAATATGTTTTATTACCAAGGGTTAATAAAGAAGTGTATTTTGTCAATAACCAGGCCTAATAGAGTCAGGCGGGAAATTGAAACAGAGTTACAGGAGCCAGAGAGATGCTAGCAATAGCCAGAGAAACAAGATGTGAGGTAACACCACAGCCACATGGTAATACAAAGATTAATAGAAATGGATTAATTTAAGATGTAAAAGCTAGTCAATAATAAACCTCAGCTAATAGGCCAAACAGTTTGTAATTAATGTGAAACCTCAAAGTAGATATTCGGGAACTGGCAGGCAGAGGGGAAACCTCCAGTTATAATTCAACTAAGAAATAAACTTCAATGAATTTAGTGCTTCATGACGTTGATTCAGCAGATAAGATAACTTTACACAGTAACGTAAAAAGAATCTTAGAATATACAATTTTAGGTAACTGACAGTACCTCCATGCCTGCACTAAATTTGAAGATAGGTATTATTTGGCCTCAATATCTCCCATGCTTCAAAGAAGCCATAGATTTCTTAGCAAGAAGTTTAGCATCTGTGTCAGCACAGTCCAAAGAGACTACTCTGATCTTTAGTCTACCATGGCTTTGGGAGTTCTGCTGCCTACAGTCTTGCTGCTAGGATAGACCTCCATGTGTAGCTGACCTCCGCAATAACAGCTTCTGATTCGGCCTTCCACAATGAGCTTCTCAGGACAGGAGCTTTTGTTCTTGCTGGAAGATGAAACATGGTCATAGAGAGACAAGAGGCCCCACAGGCACAATGCTTAACCCCTTAGCTTCTTTTGAAATTGCTTGACAGCAAAGTCCAAGTCTATGCTCTCAACCTCAGGAAAACTGACTAAATTTATTTTAATCCACATGGGGTAGTAAAATTTTGATTCCACTAAGACTTCACTATATTGGAAGTTTCAAAGTTTAATGATTAGAAAATGTAATGCTAGCATCACCATAAATAGCATAGTAATTGGAATGATATTGATGGTACATACTATCATTATGTGTCTTAAAAAATCTGTGGGAGGCCCTGAGTGTGTAAAATTTTATAGCTCCAATCCTTTGATTTCAAAAGAATCTAAGGGAAGTTTTAAGCCCATTTTAAACATAAATTAATTCCCTTTGAAACTGGCTTGTTTGACTCAAACCTGGGTAGCTCTTGGCTCCTTCCTAGATAGCTGCAGGTGATCTGAATCATACATACTCATCTTTGTAGTGAGACACATTTCGAGTAGTAGTTAAGACAGAAAACTTCTCAGTTATAGAGACTTTGACTTTCTCTCTCTAACCTTTTCTAGCTAGTTACACTGTATATGAGCAGGTTCTTTTAAAAGCTCATGGAGGGTGAACATATTCTGTACAAGTCTCTACTATTACGGACTCTGTAGAGAAGACCATGTTTCGCGTTCATCTGTCAAGAGATGCATCAGTTCCTTAGGTTAAATCTCTCAAACAAGATATTTTTGATAAATGTGAAAATTGTGTTTTATATCTATTATAAAATGTAGAAATTGTACATGCATATTTTTGTGTGTCTAATACACATATTTCATTTCTTATATTCATTTATGTGACATTTTTCTGTAAAATATGTGCATAACCAATTTTACATAATTATTTGAACAATTAAAGAAGCATAATGAACATAAATATGAGGAAAATATTAATCATAAAAATATCTAAAAGATTATGTCATAAGACTAGCTGAAAATGATAAGCATCATAAAGTTAAGATTCCATGATCTAAGAGTCACCAAAATAGTTTTGATGAATCTAAATCAAGAAATAATTTTAGAATGGTATGTTTTTAATATGTAGAGATTTCAGACAAAATTCATTGATCATTCAAGGCAGTCAATTTCAGGCGCATGTCATGGCTACTGACAGTCACTTTTTGAAATAATTACTAGTCTGATCAACCTTGAAATTGCTATAGTTAAATGAAATATGTCTGCAGTCAGTAAATCTTTGACAAAGTTATTTTTAACATTCATTTAAAAAAATAAACCCACAGAAATGTGTATCTATGCTAGGGAATCAGGTGACTTTAATCATTTTAACAGGCATCATACCTCACAAAATCTGGCCATTTAGATGGCAGTATCATTCTAAGGTCAATAAACAAAAAATATTTAATACATTTCAATTTATTAATGTTAAATAATGCATTCAAAACATTAGTAACTTACATTAATATAACAGTACAATTTATAGAACTTGTGAGTAGTATAATTCTGGCAGCTCAGTTTAAAAACTGTGATCCAGAACATTTCTCTAGATTAGGATAATGCATAATATTTAACAAGGCATGCATTTCAAAAGAAAGAGTACTTTCTACATTGAATTTCTAAAAGATTAACTAGGTAATTAGAGTACAAGGAAAGAACCAGCATAATACAGTTTCCTTTGAAAAGTTCTGAAGGTACCAGGCTGTAATTGACTACAAGCTCTACAAGAGCCATCAGTATGCACAGATGCTAAAGAAAACAAACAAACAAACAAAAAACAACTAAAGTGATTGTAGCTTCAGCAATAAGAGAGTGACAGTCAGGATTGAAGTTCTGTGCTTTTTGACACCAGCACATCATATCAAGGCTTGATTACACCAGAAAGTTCAAGACATCCTGTTTTCATTTAAAACGTGTCAATTTCAAAACCAAACTTAATTCACTGGAAATTTTTATGCATGCCAATTCAAACAATAGCTCTATGGGAGAAAAAGCTTAGTCAGATTATTTAACATATTATCTATGTGAATCAGACTAACTTCTAAACTGAATGTTGAAATTATGTGATCCATACATAAACCACCACAAAAACACACACTTTATTTTCTGTAGAAAAGAGCATGTCACTAACATTTTACTATGAATTTGTTGTCTTTTAAAGTATCTATAAATCATTGCATTGGTATTATGCTCTATTGCAGAATCATTATCACCTGGGAAAATATGTTTTGTTTTATGTAGACTTCACTGGAAGAGAGGTGAATCCATTTACCTGTGTTCACTTGTATTATGAAGTTGTTCTATGAATACCTGTAGAGATACTTGATTATGCTAGCTGTTAAACTTTGAAACTATTCCTTTAAGTATATTCCATAGAAGCCGGGCAGTGGTGATGCAGGCCTACAATCCCAGCACTTGGGAGGCAGAGGCAGGCAGATCTCTGTGAGTTCAAGGACAAACTGGTCTACAAAAACTAGTTCAAGGACAGGCTCCAAAGCTATAGAGAAACCCTGTCTCAAAAAAAAAAATATTTCAAAGAAAATGGTGTAGCTGGATCATATGGTACATATATTTCTAGATTTTTTGTAACCTCCACGCTGATTTCCATTAATGACTGTACCACTATTCACACCTACCAGCTATGAGTAATTGTTCCCCTTCCCTCAGATGCATGCAAGAATTTGTAATCATTTAAAAAAATACTATTAACAATTCTGACTTGGGTGGATAAACTAGCAACGTAGTTTTTCTTTACAATTATCTGATGACTAAGGATGCTAAATAACCTACAAATTATCTCATAGCCACTTGTGTTTCTTCTTTTGAGAACTTTCTGTTTGGTTCCATGCCTAAATTTTTAATTGTTGTTTGTATTCTTTTCATGATGTTTAGATGTTTTTCTTTGTGTATTTTAAACACTAACACTATATCAGTTGTATAGGTAAGGGTTTTGCATCTGGTAGGCTGTTGCCTCACAGGAATGATAGTGTCTTTTTTATTTTGTAGAGTATTGTAGTTTCATGAGGTCCCATTTGTTAGAAGTTCTTAATACATTTACTATTGTTGTTCAGGAAAACCTTCCCTGGGAGATATTCCAGTGTATCAACAATATTACTTTTTATCATCTTTATAAAAATTAATGTAGCTGTAGAAGTGTAGAATTATATGTACATTCTCAATTCTATTTTATTGATTAATCTGCCTGTTTTCATGTCAATACCATGCTGTTTTTATTACTGCATCTATGTTGGGATACTTAAATGTTTTGTAGAATCTTATTTATATGTATATTTTTATATTTTATTGATTTTTATTGAGCTACACATTTTTCTCTGCTCCCCTCCCTTCCTTTCCCATCTACTTCAATCCTCTTCCATGTTCCTCATGCTTCCAATTTACTCAGGAGATCTTGTCTTTTTCTACTTCTCATGTATATTAGATCTATGTATGTTCCTCTTAGGGTCCTCATTGTTTTCTAGATTCTCTCAGATTATGATTTCTAGGCTGGTTTTCTTTGCAATGTTTAAAAACCACTTACCAGTTAGTGCATGTTATAATTGTCTTTCTGGGTCTGAGTTACCTCACTTAAAATAATGTTTTCTCTCTCCACCCATTTGCCTGCAAATTTCAAGATGTCATTATTTTTTCCTTCTGTGTAGTACTCCAT
>LOJH01004158.1:0-13041 GCA_001685095.1 Ellobius talpinus | reverse complement strand
CTTTTCCAAAGCAACATATCCTTAGACCCAAATTTTGAAGCCAAGATACCTTTAAAGTATATATGTTGAGTTAGCTTAGCAGGCCATACAATGAAATGTCTCTCTGTACTTAGCTCATTTATAATCAAAAAAATTAAAACCACAATAATATACATAATTTAGACTCTCTGTGCATATTTAATTTTACATGGTTTATTCTTTTACTCTATTAATTTTTTATAAGTTTAATATTTATTTTATCATCTTTACTACTTTAGTCTATGACTGTCTGTACTCTTTAATTTTTCTTTTACTATCTCTTTACTCTTTTTACTCTCTCAATCCTGCATTTATTTATTCAACACTGTGAACCATTTAGAGGTCTTTTTTATCTGAATCTGTCTTTATTGCATATCTATAAATATATCTATTGCATATATCTTTTTTTAATGCTAAGCAGGCATGGCTAGAACAACATTGTGTGCCAATCTATTAGTGGAGAGTGCTTGTTTGTTCCCAACCACCCAGACCCAAAATAATTCCTCAGAAATGATATTATTTAAAAGCCTGCTTGATCAATAGCTTAAGTGTATTACTAACTAGCTCTTATATCTTAAATTAACCCATTTCTATTATTTTGTATTTTACCATAAGGCTTGGGGTTTACTGGTAAAATTCCTGGGCATCTGTCTTCTTTGGCGACTACATGGTATCTCCCTGATAAGGCCTACTCTGTCTCTACATCTCTATTTGGATTACCACCTGTCTTTACTTTGTTAAGCCATTGGCCAAAAGCATTTTTATTCATTAACCAATAAAATCAATACAAATACAGAAGGATTTTCTACACCCTTATGGTAAATGGAAAGAGTAATAAACTGCTCTCTAATAAGTTTATACATATAGATTAATACATAACTGTCATAGGAGTTTCTTTCTTCTATTTTTTTGCATTAGATGTTAATTATTATAGAGACACAAAACTGTTTAATGTGCAAAGAAGAGACTTTGTCATGCTCAGTTCTAAATAGGACATCTATATCAAACCTCATACCAGGCACAAGGACCTTAATAGAAGAGGATGTGGAAAAATTATAGGAGCCATGGGCAACTAACATCTTTACCAAATCCTGCTGTGACTCTGCTGTGATCCATCCAAACATCACAACTGGGTTGAAGAAAGGCCAATGACATCCTTCTACTCAGTTTACTTTGTAAATTTTGAAACAGAGCACATAAAGTTGGGAATAAAAAGTGTTCAATGGGGTAATAAAATTGGAGGGAAGGAGCAGGAGGAATGTGTATAATAGTAATCAATTTGTATAAGTATATACATAAGTATGTATGAAATAATCAAATAATAAGAAATGACCTTACTAAATATCTGTGGATGAATGACAAGGTAATAAGTAATTTCAAATAAAGCAAAGTACAGTGAAACACAGATTTTTATCTCTGAAATTTACTGGATTTTGAAAATACACTATTTTCAAGGTATACTACTTATTATACTACCCCCTGTGGCTAAATGATTGAGGATTAAATTCAAAAAGTCTTAATGAGTAATTGTTTTCTTTTACTTTTTTGGATGTGCTAAATAATATAGACACTTTAAATAAACACATATATTTAGCTTAAACAATACTCTAAAATAAAGATTTCTCTAGGAAATCTTTAATTTAATTCCTCTCATCTAAGTTTCTAAAATAAGATAATTCAGCACTGAGACTATTAATCACAGTTGCCCACTTGATTATGTCCAGAATCACCTGTGAGTGGCTATCTTGGTTATGTCAAAGGAGATGAAAAGAGCTTGCCTACTATGAATGCCATTCCATGCATTTGGATGCTCGAGAAAGTGACCTAAGCACACACAGTCAATATGTTATCCTTGACCATGTATGTTATAGGAACAGCTGCTTCTATATCTTCTTCCTGAGACTCTTATGACACAATGAAGTATATGCTAGAAATATTAGCCAAAGTAAATAATTTCTCCACTGAGTTGATTTGATAATGAAATCCTATTTTCTGGACATGATAGTGCTCCTGCACCTATGGACTCAAAGTACCTGTGACTGTATGCACAAGTCTTTCACAAGATCAAGACATCCCAATTACAACAGGGCTCATAAGGCCCACCTCTAACAGGTGCCACTAACAACTGATAGTTGCAGGGGAATGAACATCATTTTCATAGAGTAACAGCAATAGTTACCCTACACTTACGCATATTCAATAGTTCTAAGAAGACTAAGTGGATTTCAAAAAAGGAACACGTAAAATTTGCAGAAGAAAGGGATAGAGTTGGCAAGAAGGGAAAAAGGTGTAAATACACTCAAATCATGTATGCATTTCTTAAAGAAAACAATAGCAATTTTTGAGTCATGTTAATATTTTTTATTTGCCAGTTATTTATACTAAGGTTTTAAAAAATAGCAAAAGAAAATGTGATACTAGAAAAATGACTCAGTGGTTATAAGCATTGTTGCTCTTGCGGAACACTGGGGTTCATTTTCCAGTACCCACATGGTGACTCACAACCACGACTAACTTCAGTCCTAGGTCATCCTGACTCCTCATTGGTCATCCATAGCACCAGAACACACATAGACATATAGAATAAAGAAAACTTAAAATTAAAAATATGAATGTATGTATACTGTCCCAGTTCATTATTTTAAATTTAAAATAAATTATTAAGAAAATTGAGATACTGGCCTTTGCTTTCTTCCATTAATAAAGAAACTCATGAATTATTATCATCATGATCAGATAAATTCAATTTTAACATTCCAAGATGAACTAAATCAGGACTGGCTCACCTAGGTTGATTTACAACCTCTTTCAATCTCCTTGTAATCCAGTGTCTTTTAGGATTATATTCTGTCTCAGTGTCTTTCTTCCCAAACATTAGTTTCTTCAGTTCTTTAGCCTCCTTTTGTACAAATTATCTCAACTATATTCCTTTAAAAACAATTAAATGCCACAAACAGCTGTAAGCAAAATAGCATCCATATGAGTGGCATTCGATTTATCAACCTTCCAACACCCTAAAGAGATAAATGGAACCATACTTGTTCTGACTAATATAGTCACTGAGAGAGAGAATTTCTATATTGTTCTAAGGACTAACATGAGGACTAGCAATTAGACTCTCGTAGGGTCATTATTTGTCCCTCTATACTCATTTAGTCCTACTGTCTCTAAGGTAAAGCTGCAGGATAGATGTGTCCGGACATTCTTTTTCCTGGTGCGATAAATAAATTTTGCCACAAATCACTTATTATCTCAAATTCAAGTATTATCTCAAACGCAAGTACTATGTCAAAAGTAATGTGGGCACAGTGTGAATGCATGATCTGTTCCAGAGCCACTTGGTAGTTCGGAAAGAGTCGCTAGGCCTTGGTCATCTTAGAAATTTATCATCCTCTTCTAAGCTATAGAGTTTCTGGAAATCTTCAGTTCCTTACAATTGTAGAACTGTGGGAACTGGTTTTTGTTGGTATTAACCAAGGTTGCCCTCAACTCCCAAAACCCTGTTCTTTTCCTCCACATGGGAGTACCCAGACTGAGCTGCAGGAAAGGCATTTGCTTTGTCAGAGCCAGGGAGAGAATTCTTTCCCTTGTCGGCTGAGTCTGAAGGTTTATGAAATCCATTCATCTTTGTCATGTTTTATTGACTAGAATCAAGTATAGGAACTCAGGGTAAGAGGGGATTGTGAGAAAGGTTGACACCAGAACTTGGCCTCCTAAGATTTGCTACTACACAGACTTCTCTAACCTTCTGAAACCATGTGCATACTAGTATTGTTTTCAGTTGAGCATACACAGTAAGGTTTGTGAGCTTTCTCACTTTCTATATTCAGACTGATATCTGGTTACATAGAATACATTTGGTTTCATTTTGCTTTGCTGAAAACCTATTTCCTGTTTAACAGTTTTCTAGTGTTATCTCTATTGATAACATTTTACCGCATCCTAGCACTTCTTTAATAGGGGCAGGTTTATGTCTTTCTAAATTTTATGTTTATTTAACCTCAGATATATTAAGCATTTAGTTTTATTTTAAAAACTAAACCCTTGTCTCTTTATTATTATCGCCATTCTGGCCCTGATTTATTTGTCCTTTTAAATTTGTTCTTAATTTATTTTTGTTTGATTGATAACACTCAATATATCTTTTGAAAACTGAACTATGGATGTTAACTCAACATATTATAGCTTTTAGTTTTATTTCCTTGAGTAATTCACACGCAAGAATTTCTAAAACCAAACACTTATTTTAAAAAAAGCTAATTATTTTATGATACAAACAGGTTTCCAGTTAGCTCCCATTGTCAGATTGTTTCTTCAACAACTACATTAAAACAATGGTTTAATATGTTAGAATTTTTCCATGTGTAAATGCTCAATTTTGATTTTAGCCCATGAATACAGACTGAAGTTTCATTAAGTATTAAGGTGGCTATAAGCCTATCTGGAACTATGTACTGAAAACATGTGTACATGAGATACATTTAGTAAACCTACATCACGAAATTAAATAGCTTAATTTCAGCTCATATATATAGTTTTGATACATCTAGCAGAAGTGTGTTTGTGTGTGTGTGTATGCATGTGCGTGCGTGTGTGAGTATGTGTGTGTGTTTTACAACTTCATGTTCTGTAGCCCAGGTTGGCCTCAAAATTTTAATACTCTTGTCTTCTGAATTTACAGACCCCTAAAATATGTCATCACTATATTCCATATAAAACATAAACATATTTGTGGAACCTATTTAATTCAAATGACTAGAAAGAGCTGTGAGACATGAATTATAGGGTATCCTGTACTTATGCAGAGAAAACATCTACTTATCACTCTGAGTCTGTCATACCTTTTGGAGGGTTAGTAGAGGTGCAGAGTTCATAACAAGAACTTGCTGTAAAGAGTGTGATAAGAAAGTTAGTAGGATTGTAGAACTTCAAAAATAGTGGGTTAATTAATAAGAATAAAGAAAAAGTATTTGCGTTCTTGCCTAACCTGATTTCTCTTGCCCTCAAGTAGTGTAATTTTTCTTACATTAATGATAATTCATACTATAAAAGAATCAGTTTAGTTTCATGGAATGGATTTTTAAAATGAATTGTGATTTTTAAGTAGAAAATACAATTTTGCTGTAGACACAGTCATATATAGATATACAGGCACACATTTTTCTCCCTGTCAGTGGCCCACTGAGTAAACTGACATTTTATTACAAAATAAACTATTGACAGTTCACAGAATGACTGTTTTAATGAAAGACACCTATTTACTTGCTTACTTTTTTGTAATAAGCAATTGGTATTTCTTTGTGTTTTTGAAAAATACAATTTTCCTAGATTTACAGACATCACATGCTGACCTTTCGTTCCCTGTGAGTCCCCTGCATGCAAGACAAAGCCACCTGACCTTGCATGACACCAATTAGACATTTCTATTGCATTAAATGTCTCATGTCAACTGGAAAATGTATTTTCTCTGGTCTTTGGTGCCCTTTAAAATGATGCCTTTCCTCCAAAAATGAGAAAGAAGCACGATGAAAGGAAGTAACCATGTTATAACTTCTAGCTTTGGTAATTAGAGTGGGATTACAGCTTTTCTTGGGCATGTCGGTTTGCTCGAATTCATTGGCTGATTTGCATCCCTGGAAGCTATTTTCACGAGCAGACTTCCCGACAAGGTATACTTAACAAGAACAGGCAACATGCAAAACATATCACATTGTCTCTGCACCCTCTGAAGTATTAAACCTCGTCATTTTCACATCATCATTATCATCAACGGAAGCGGAAGGAAATGACTTGTACACAGTGCATTTTCTGTCAAATTCAGAGACTGATTTGACAGGATTTTAAACATTCATGATTTTTTTTTCAAACCTGGAAATGGAAGATGTTTTCCTTATGTCTCTTTCTTCTTGTATAATCCTGTCTATCCAGGACACTGTGAGCATTCATTTGATGGGGTGTGTTGGTAGATGACTGGAATGTTAGCACAATGATTCTTTGCAGTTTCACAAGCTATAAAGCCAGCTGGGAAATGAGAAACCTACAAAAAATGGATAAATTGTGGATTAAGAGCAAGCCTTACTTTTTGCTTTGTTTCTAAATGCTAACTTTAGAAAGGATAAATGAGTAAAATGAACTTAACAGCTTTGAAGTGTGGAATAATGTGGTATTTTACAATGATTAATCCCTGCAATTAGATACATCCACCTACAATCCCCTTAACAACCTAGCCAGGATGAATTTCCAACTCGTTCATCTAATGCATTTATTCTGATGAGCCCTGCAGTTTGTGATTACATTGTCTGTTGGCTCATTTGTACAAGTGAACTGGAAAAAAAATCCCACCTTCCTAAATGCAGACCACTGGTCATGTAAATTTATACCTTTAGTCTCCTCCAGCTAGTTAATTGTATGACTTACACTGAAATACAAATTATTACAGAAACTCACATTTTAAGCACTTTAATGATACATTATATATGTTTTTCAAAACAGTGCTGTGTGAGGTTGACACACGGGCTCAATAATTCATATTGCATAGCATTGTCAGACTATATATTTCCCCTCAAATAAAGAATTTCAGTATACTTGCAAGATTTCTGCCTTTTCATTTAAATTGTCCCTTTACTTACTATTAATACAATCAATGCATGTTTCAATACAGTCAAATGAAGCTCAGTTTGCTATAGTTTATAATGTAAAATCATCTGTATATAATTAAAAGAACATATACCCAATTACTATATAGCCAATTACTATCTAATTTCAGATTCTGGATAGGTACAAGTTTCCCATCCAACACCATAGCAGAGTGGTTGCTGATCAGCCTTTGGGGCCAGCACACATGCCCTGCTTTTCACTGATCTTGAATTATTAACAAAAATTATAAATCGTAGTCAATTTTATATGAATGGCATTTTACAGGAGCAAGGAATGTGCACTCAGCTTCCTACTTAGATAACAGCCTCTGGCAATGCTTTATTAGGTTATCCAGTTTGGTTTTATGCTTTTTAAAGCCAAGATAGCCTCTAATTTTCCTGTAAATGATTACATTCAATTACAATTTAGAATACTGGAAACCTTATTTTCACATTTGTTTGGGGAAACCTGCTGAGTTGCATTAATAAAGCAAATATCAGACCGAATAGGGGCCTTGAATTGCCTGTGATTTCATGTAATTTTTTTAAATTTAGCTTTGAGGCTGTATTAAATTGAAAATAGTAATAGATATCAATAGCTACCTTGCTTTTCAGATTTAATTGGCCTGAAATAATACTCAAATATATGAATTGTTCTATTTATTTCTATCTGAGCTACAAAGTTTTATTCTGAGCTCTCCAACTTGGATTGCAGCTGGAGATAAAATCAGTAGAAATTAGCTATTGACGTGATGGCTTGGTAATGTTTCACTAACTGATTTTCCAAAGCTGTGGTTACTATATAGTCTCACCACAAAATTTTGACAATAGGAACCAAGGCTACTTCACTACATAAACACATAACAAACTTAAGCCTAGATTGGATGGCTAATGGTTATGGCCATCCTGCCATCTCCAGGTCTCCCATACTCAAAAATATGCTCTGATGAAGGCCTGGCACATTTATAAATGACAGCCTCAGGTCACAATGTCAAAAGGTTGGACATTCTTATCAATATAGACATTGTAGTATCACATAGTCTCCCTGCTTCTTTTTCCTATAAAAATCATTTAAGAACATACTTCAAAGACATCATTACACTAAGTCTTTCATGATCCATATGAGCTATTTATAACAGATGAGCTATATATAATGAACTAAGATATAATAATTCTTTAGTAATTTATTAACTGGAAAATTGGCACAAATAAGGAAAACTTCACCATCACAGCCTAAACCGATGTTTTTCCACCTCCTGGGTGCTGTAAGTAGTTTTCATAAGAGTAGGAATGAAACTACATAAGAGAGTTTATGCAATTTTAATTGTACAATCCTGAATTATATGATAAAAGGAAGTCAATTTACTTTGTTTTCCATATTTTAACAGGTGAAATGTGTGACTTACCCTTATGACTACTGATGGATTGCACTATAAATTTCTCCGACTTAGGTTGGCTGCTCCCCTGTGCGGGTTAAGCTTTTAGATGGAGTACACATCTTGGGAATGATAAATCATCATGCCGTTGCTGATCAATTACAAATGTGACCATGCTACAAAAATCCATTGTCTATTACCTGAAACTGATTACTCTTATTACCTGACAGGGCACTGCACAATTTTAAATGAAAACTGAGCACCAAATATACAGATCGTTGGTGCTCTTGTGATTGATAAGGATTTAATTATAAATCATCTTTTAATTCGGTTGCTCTGTTCAACCAAGTGTAACTTAAGAAATTTAATGTATAAGATATTAATTCTGGCTATAACTGAGTCCATAGATTTACAGGAGATCATTGCCCCAGAATGCAGTGAGCAACATCCAAACAGTTACCTCCAAAACCTGTCCCATGAATGAGCATAATAAATAAATTCTGTATCAACAGCATGAACCACCCGGCTCTGCAGTTTCTTCAACTCTTATTAAAATAAGCAGAGACAAACTTTAATAAACCTTTTTCAAAAATTTTAGAAAGACATATTCATGGTTAAGATGCATGTTGACTTAATAACTGGTTTCAAAGGATATATCTCTCAGTAGAGTCATCGTTTTTATCATTAATTTCTATTTATTGGGTTCCACTGAAGTTTGACATGGAAGTGAGAGGAGAAAAGCATACCAAATAAAATATTTTCGAGTTTTTAGTATGCGTATGTTTTACCTGAACTCATAAGTAATATTAAAGCAAATCAAATTACTATGTTTAGAATAAACAACTAAACATTTTGTAAATCTCACTATCTGTTTAATTTTTTTGTGGTTGTTATTTTCTTTTCTTTTTCAGCTTCCTAAATATTTGCCTTTGACTGAATGTCCCTTCACGAGGGGCATCTTAAACCGGTACCTGTTGAGAATTTTGAAGGCAACCTGTTGTGATTTTCTTTTGGCAAACCTAATCAGCCTTTTTACTTTCCTTTTTCTGCTCTGGTTTTTAAGTGTTCCCTGAATCTGACTGACGCTCTTACTATACAGGAAGCTTCAGAGAATAGCAAGTGTGTGGTTACAGCCACGAGACTCAACTCATTAAAACAACATTCTGAAGTCATCCTGTTTTTGCTATTTATGAAGTGCATATCAAGTTTGCTTATTGTGTAAAAGTCAAAGACTAGTTATTCAGTCTGGACTAGAAACCCAGATTCTCTTCTAAAGTCTTGCTCCAGTTAGACATAATTTTGTTCTAATCATAATATTAAGAAAATTATAATTCTATCCATAGCCAGTGTTTAATTTAAGATAGACTGTTGCTTGATGCTCTGTAGCGGGACACATGTGGGAAGTCTGCAGGCAGCTACTATCAAATAAATAAATAAGAACAAAAACTTTCAGTTGATGGCCTATGAAACATGAAACACTGCTGAAAGTAAAATTACACAGAATGCAATATTGCATTAAACATATTATTTTCCCAAGAAACACCAATTATAAATCACCCATCAATTATACAGCACTTTTAGTTAAAATTAACATTTTGATATAAGTAGACATATTTTTTGTTAAACATTGCCAAAGAAAAGCTCACTCACGGGTTCAAGCATTTTATTATTCTGTGGAATATAAATGTTTATTAATCTTGCCCAGCTCTATCATAATATTGTAAGAGTGTGGCATATTGTATAGTTATTAGTCTATGTAAATACCTTCTGCCCAATCTAGTCAGTACTCTAAAGAGCATATATATACATATATGTATATATATATATGTGTGTGTACATATATACATAAATGTGTGTATATACACACATATATACACATATAAAAATACATATATTTGAATATGTATATATATATATATAAATTTGGACTCTATTAACAAACTCCAATACTGCAATATCCTGACAATTACAGTTAAAAAGGAGAGTATATAGCTCATTTGTGGTACTTAAAAGTCTTTGTGTTAAAAATTTCTAAATTGTAAGATATTAAGAAAATAGACTACAGTTTTAAAAAAGAAAACTTTAGGGAAAGTATTCTGTTTGCATAAGGTCATTCTCGTAGAACATTTGTTCTGAAATATTTTTATCTCCTTTCTTTAATGGAGATATACCAGAGAATCGATTGCTCCTGGTGACTTTTCTTTTGATTACTAGTGTTGTTGTAAGAGTCAGAAGCAAGAAGTCCATGATGACCAGGTGGAGAAGAAGAGAAATGCTCAAGGGGCACATTCTTAGAAAGCAGCTCCCTAATCACATTTCTCAGCATTTCTAGATTTTCCAAAAATAATGCTGCCAGCTGATAATCAATGTTTATGTAGCTGAGTCTTTGCAGGAGGGTGGCATATTCCAAATCTAGATGGTAACATTCTTATTTTCATATTTGTATTTAATTCTTCCTATTTTCCTCATAATTCCAGTTATTGCAGAGATTAGCAGAAGATTTCTGTGAGGGCAACTATATGCCATAAAAACTAAGATTTATTTTTAAAATTAAACTCAAATTTTATTTATTTTATTTTATGTGTTTTATTCCTATTTGCATGTATATCTATCACATGTGTGCCTTGTGACCACAGAGGCCATAGTGATGCATTGGAACCCTTGAAATTGGAGCTACAGACAGTTGTGAGCCACTGTATGTGGTTGCTGGGCAATGATTGTAGATATTACAAATAAAACAGGAGAAATGACTGGGCAGTTAAGCAGTACATGTATGTACTCAACTGGCCAGCCATCTCTCCTGACTCATTTTTATTATGATGATTGTTTGTTATTATTATTAGTAATTATTATTATTTTTTGAAGACAAATCTCTATCTCTACTACATATGTAAAATCATGAAAAATGTGGATTGACATATACAATATTGATAATTGAGATTAATGTAACACTTAAAGAATGTACTTGCACAGCTTCACATATTTATATACAAGCATATACATGTAAGCATGCAAGACACAATGGTATGTTGTGTGTCTAAAAACAGGCTTCAAAGGCAGCCCTGCAATTTTTTCTAGAAGTCTAGCTTTAGCAAACATCATCTCAAGCACACAAAGTGATACCTCAAGAGTAGGCAGGGCAGTGGTTTCAGACCAGACATATCTAATCCTTGTAGCTTAGATTATATATATATATATGCAGTACAGTAAAAATTTTGAGCTTTTTCTAGTGAGTGAGCTCATAACACTTTTAAGTTCATGCAACCTTCAAATGGAAATTTGAGAATTGATGATCATATAGGGGAAAAGAAGCCTCCAATCCCATGTTTCATGGGGAGGCAATGAGTGTTGATTCCTAGTTGACAGTTTGCTAGCAACAGTGCCCACATATTCTGCATGGTAGACCAGCAACAATAGTGTGGTAATCTTTCTCAGTTGCACAAAGATAGTAAGATAATTTTATCAGAAGCAACTTAAAAAAGGTAAATTGGCTAAGTGCTATGTGATGTCTCTATAGATTTGCAGATACCAACAAGAAAACTGTACATAGAAACAAGAAATCACTTGTTTCCAGCAGTTAATGAAAGGAAAACACGCGAGGACTGCTCTCTGATGTGATTTGATCTGACACTCCACTTGGCACAAACAAGTTTCTCTACTGATTGTTTTCACAATCAAGTCTTTCTCAGTTCTTTAATTTCCTCAAAACAACTGAAACGATTCTTCCTATTAAGTGGCCTGGACTTTGTAAATTAGGATGGAAGAATGAAGAACTTGCAAGGGCAGCTTTGTAAAAAGCAACCTTGCCTTAGTTGCCAGCATGATTAAGGGACTTATTACTCCAAAAGTGAAGTTCTAGGCCAAGCACACTGATTCAAAGTGAGTTTGTTGTATATCCACATAACAGAGTTACTTCACAAACTTTCAAGTCATCTCCCACTTTGCAGATAAACCCCAAATATGAGTAGATGTTACTTTTCATTGGACAAATGATCCCATTAGAGATTTATTATAAGGTCTCACATTAGGATCCTTAATGATATGAATGTTGAATATTACCCACACAATTCTTATGATTTTTTTGTGCTATCATGGAAAAATACAGTAATTGAAATAACAAGAAATATGGATTAGGATGATTGTAGATTCAGTAAAACAACAATTGTATGGCATTGTATCATTTTGCCTTCGTCATTATTCATCATCATAGTATTTAAAAGAGCATGAATATGTGAACAAATAATCATATATTAATATATCTCTGTATTCTGAAATTATGTGGTGCAAATATTATTTGAAATATAATATTCATATTTTAACATTCAATAGAGGATCTCTGTAGTACTTCAGTTTTCTAAAACCCTTTCAAGTAGTTTTGCCTCCCAGGCAGCATTGCAGTATGGATCCTGGACTCTGGACAAAATGGCCTTTTTAATTTACTTTACCAGAGGAGAGGCCACAGCCCCAGGTTATATCTGTTCACATATACCAATGCCTTCTCTAAGCCCAAGTCTCCCTAAATTGTCATACCTTAGCTTTATGACTAAGATAGTCAGGATATAATAGGATTTTGAATTGAGCTACAATTTCTAGATAAGTTCATCTTGTGAAACTCATGCAAATATCATGTTTCCTCACTTCCATTGCCTCTCAGTTCCATTTACGTCTCATTATCTTTAATTGTTTATGCTAATGAGTAGAGAGTTCTATATAAACAACTGTTATCAGAAAATAATAATAAGCTCTCTGCATTCATTTTCTTCTGTTGGTTTGCTTGATTGCTTTCTAGTGTGAAAAAGAAATAGATGACCCTACTCTATTTTTGTATTTAAACAGCCACAAATATTTTCATTCACACAGCTGGAAATCTCATATTTTGAAATGGCTAGCCCTTGTCTTCACTGACATTCGTTTTTTTAAAAAAAAATTTATTTATTTATTTATTATGTATATAATAATCTGTCTGTGTGTATGTCTGCAGGCCAGAAGAGGGCACCAGACTTCATTACAGA
>LOJH01004157.1:0-24269 GCA_001685095.1 Ellobius talpinus | reverse complement strand
CACACACACACGCTAACAATGAATCAATGTAGAAAAAACTGAAAACCATTGGGGAAAAGCACTGATAAGCAGGTCCATCTTGTGGGATTGGGCACAAAAGTTAAAGTGCATGTGGAGTGGTTTGCTGACATGGAGACATTTCTTAAATTATGTCACTGGGTGTGAGAAAGAAAGCTCTAGAATCAGATGTAGCATTTGATATTATTTGCATATGAAACACCCATAAATTAAAGCCATATATATATTTCTGTGTGTTTGTGGAGGAGAAATGTCTAGAATACCATATGACTAGCTGGTGGCTTTGCAGAGGGAGCTGGGAATGGCCACCGAGAGGAAACTCAAACACACCTCTAAAGTTTCTTTCTTTCCTTCTTTTTCTATCTGAGAACTTATTAACTTGCAGGGCAGGGGATGCAGCTCAGCTGGCAGAGTGCTTGCCTGATGTGTAGGAAGCCCTGGGTTCCATCCCCAGCACTGCAGAAAAGGTGTGGTCCTGCGCACCTGTCATCCCATCACTTGGGAGGCTGAAGTGGGAGGGTTACTGTGAGTTACATAGTGGTACCCTGTGAGAAAGAAGACCCAGAACATATTAGACTTCATAGTTAAAGCTACATGATAGCCAGGCATAATGGCATATGTATATAGTCCCAACATTTGGAAGGTTGAGGCAGGCAAGAATAGCTGAGGATATATGATGAGTTCCAGGCCCATTTAGTGAGACCCTATCTCAACACAAAGTAATTGGGCTAGGGAGGCAGTTCAGTGGGCAAAGTGCTTACAAAGAAGTGTGGAGCTGAGTCTGGATCCTCAGAACCCATGTGTAGTCAGACCTTTTTATCAGGACCACTGGCTCCCCAATAATGACATGGAGACTTATTATTAATTATGAAGGCTCGGCTAACAGCTGAGGCTTGTTACCAGCTCTTACAACTTAAACTATTTTTATCAATCTACTCTTTGTCTTGTGGCTTTATTACCTTTACTCTGTACTGTCCATGCTGCTTCCTCTGACTGGCGACTCCTCATGTCTCTGCCATCTTCTTCCCAGCATCCTCTCTGCCCTGAAAATCCTGCCTAGTTATTGACTGTTCAGCTTTTTATTAAACCAATCTGAGTGATATATCTTCCCACAGTATAAAGGAATATTCCATAGCACCCATGTACAAGGACAGATGTGGTAATGTGTGATCCCAGCACTCCTACACAGAGGAAGTAGAGGCAGGAGAAGCCTCAGAAGCTCCAGGGTCAGCTCTCTTGGTATATACAGAATCAAACACACACACACACAAAAGACCTGCCTAAAACAAGGTGGTAGGCAGGGATCAACAATCAAGATTGCTTTGGGGGCTGGAGAGATGCTCAGTGGCTAGGAGCACTTGTTGATCTTGCAGAGAACCCAGGTTGAATTACAGTGCCCACATGGCAGCTCATGACCCTCCATAACCACAGCGTCAAGGGAACTGACATCCTCTTCAGATCCCCATGGACACCAGGCACATACATACATACCAGCAGAATACTTGTTCACATACAATAAGATAAATAACTCTTAAAATATTATTCTCTGGCCAGGCAGTAGTGGCACATGCCTTTAATCCCAGCACTTGGGAGGCAGAGGCAGGCGGATCTCTGTGAGTACAAGGCCAACCTGATCTACAGAGAGAGTTCCAGAATGGTTGTGGCTACACAGAGAAACCCTGTCTTGAAAAAACAAAAAACAAACAAACAAAACAAAGCAACAACAAAAACCAAAAACTTGCTCTCTGACTTCTATAAGCACACAGTGGTATATATGTTCTTGCACACACATATATGCACACATACACAAAACAAACCAATTGACCAAAACAAATAAAAAAAAAACACAAGTCATTTTCCCCCGAAGGGCCCAACCAGTAGTAGTCCTACTGAGCTTGGAAATGAATTATAAATCTCAGAAATTCTCCTAGAGTAGAAAAAAAATTCCTCAAATTTAGAAATGAACAAAAATGCTTAAAGTCCCATGGCATGTCTTAAAAACCTGCTCACAGGACGCACCCACTCACCAGCAATAAATGCCAGTGTCTATGGGTGCCATTTTCCACATAGATAATTTTGTTTGGTTCTGGTAGCTCAGCTGTCGGGGTCTGGACCACCTGGAGGTGTAGACCCATGCCCACCTCTTTCCCTGTCTCTAGGTATTACCTGTGCCTGCAGCTGAGGGCAGACATCATCACAGGCCGGCTGCCCTGCTCCTTTGTCACGCATGCCCTGCTGGGCTCCTATGCTGTGCAGGCTGAGCTGGGTGACTACGATGCAGAGGAACACATGGGCAACTATGTCAGTGAGCTCCGCTTCGCCCCGAACCAGACCCGGGAGCTGGAGGAGAGGATCATGGAGCTGCACAAGACATACAGGTAAGTGGGCCTGGCAGCCTGCTGGCTGCTGCTGTCCTCTCAGGCTGAAGGGCTAGGCTCTGAATGCTGTGTCTTACATATGCCACTTGGCCTGCTCCTAGCACAAGGTGCCTGGGAACAGGTCCTTTCCATGAGGTGGGCATAACTGGGACCATCTGTGTGATCGTAAGGGACCACTTGGATCTCAACATCTTGAGTTCCTATGTGGGTAAAATTCCCTGTCCTGAACCTCTGGGGATCAATTTTCCTATTACTCAGTTATAATGGGTGTGCTTATGGGAAAGGGTACTGATACAGTGGTTTTGGCAAAAAAAAAATCCAAAGTTTAAATGCAAATGCCAAACCTGACTGTGCCTCTTTCTAACCAGGGAATGTTGACAGGTCATATTACTTCCCTGTGCTTTGGAGTGGTCATCTATTCAGCGTGGTACTGGTCAACATGTTCCATGGGGTTATTAAGGAGGACACATAGCAAATATTAAAGCCACATCACATGTGGGCTGAGTGTTGCTATCCATCAATGGGGCATTTGTGTTGTTGATTGCATACTTTGTTGAGCTGTTGATTGCATATTTGTTGAGTTGTTGATTGAATACTTTGTTCTGGAGTTAGAAGATAATTGGCCAGATGTGTGATTGTGGGCTAGTTTCTGAACCTCTGTAAGCCCCGTTTTCACCTATAAATAAATACACAGGCTGGGATGATGAGTGTTGCCCAGCCGCTGGTACTTGGGACAGCAGAATTCATCACACAGGATCTTATGCTTCCTTGGGCTGCAGATATTGAATACCCATAGCACCCCTAAGCCATTGCAGCCATGGGAATACAGTCCACTGCCATTCCTCAGTGCCTGCTCTGCAGAAAACACTACCTACCCCTGAATCAAAATGATCTGCAGGGTCCTTTGCAGTTGGAAGTGCTGTGGTTCAAGCTCAAGGTTGTTATGGGAACCTGATGTGAAAGTACATTCTAAAGGATACAGTGCTGCACCTGTGGGAAGGACTCCAGTGACATTATCTCATTACTGTGCACGGAGGGAGTGGGGAGGGTTGTGTGCGGTGGGCTGGACCTAGAGAGGAGGATCGTGGCCACATGTGATGAGTTCATATATGGGGCTGAGCCTGCTAGGTGTGAGGGATGCTGGGCCAAAGATGGCAAATAAATGCTCTCGGAGATTTGCACATCAGCATTGCTGGGCTTGTACTGGCTGCCGTGGAGTCACGCTAAGGAGGAGACAAGTAGTTGTGGCCACCAGACATAGGATGAGGATGCCATGCCTGCCATCTTCTTAATTGGTGGGAACTGAGACAGAAATCCTAACTCCTTGTCTGCTGCCTGGATAAAACAAGACAGAAGATGACCTGAGTGTTACAGAAGACGGGCTTGGTGGACCGAAGTAGAGGGGCTCTCAGTCCTGTCCTGAGGGCAGAGGAGAGGGCCTCAGGCCTACCTTTCTGGAGTGGCCAGTTCTGGTGGTGATACCTACAGCCAGTTGGACTCAACCTGGACCTTTGCCACATCCCACAACCATCCCTTTCTTTCCTCAGGGGCATGACCCCGGGAGAGGCAGAGATCCACTTCCTGGAGAACGCCAAGAAGCTTTCCATGTATGGGGTTGATTTGCACCATGCTAAGGTACCACTGAGTCCCAGCAAGCCCTCATCTTGGGTGGTTCCTTGGGAACTATATCCCCTCCTGAGCTAGTGTCTAGACTGTTTTGCCTCCAACTTGGAACCTTTGGGGTTCTTTCTCAAAGTTAATAAACTTTTATTCTCTCTGACCTTTATCATCTCCCCCTTGGATTCAGTTTCCTCACAAACCTAGTAGTTTGTGCCACACTTGCTTGGGTGCATGTGAGAGACAGACAGAGGCCTTAGCTTGTTTCTGTCATAGTCATAGTGGTGTGTGGCACATGGCCTGCCATACGTATATTCCTAAGTGTTTGTTGAGTAACTGAGTGATTGACAGAGCAAGTGCCCGAAGAAGTGAGTGATGAATCGGTGCCAAGTGGGAGGCAAATGTCCAGGTGCCTGTGGGGATCTTAGTCGAGGAACTCCAACCTGCCCCCGGGAGCTTGTTACAAGTGGAACAGGGTGGTGGCAGGGCTGCCCCTGCCTGGCTCCCAGTTCCCATTCTGTGCTCTTTCCTTGCACAGGACTCTGAAGGCATCGATATCATGCTAGGCGTCTGTGCCAACGGCCTACTCATCTACCGGGACCGCCTGAGAATCAACCGATTTGCCTGGCCCAAGATTCTCAAGATCTCCTACAAGAGGAGTAACTTCTACATCAAGATCCGGCCTGGGGAGGTGAGTCCAGCCCCAAATCCACTCTCTACACTCACCTCCCTGTCTGAGTTAGGGTTTCTTTTTTGTTTGTTTGTTTTTGTTTTTATTTTTCAAGACAGGGTTTCTCTGTGTAACAGCACTGACTGTCCTGGAGCTAGCTCTTGTAGACCAGGTTGGTCTCGAATTCACAGATATCTGCTTGCCTCTACCTCTGGACTGCTGGGATTAAAGGCGTGTGCCACCACCACTCTTTAGTTAGGGTTTCAATTGCTGTGAAGAGACACCATGACCATGGCAACTCTTGCAAGGAAAACATTTAATTGTTGTAGCAACTTACAGTTTCAGATGTTCAGTGCATTATCATGGTGGGAAGCATGGGGTTATGCGGGCAGACATAGTGCTGGCTATATCTGGATATGCAGGCCACAGGAAGCTGACTGTTGCACTGGGTGTTACCCTGGGCACAGGAATCCTCAAAGCCCGCCCCTCCAACAGGGCCATACCCACTCCAACAAAGCCACACCTCCTAATAGTGCCACTCCCTATGAGATTATGGGTGCCAATTACATTCAAACGAGACACCCCCACACACACTACTGGGAGGTTGACTGAACCTAATAGAGCAGACCCCAGCAGCTGGCCTGGGTTTTTCCTACCCAAGAAACATGAACAAGGCTCTGGGGTTCATGGAAGGTGGATCTCCCTCCTCCCTGCCTCTCTACGTAGACTAAACACCCTGGACATGTGGCTTTACATATTGTTTATTTTATTAGTTTGTGTGTATGTGCATACATACACATACCTGTGCATATGTGCTATGGTGCACACGTGGAAGCTAGAGGTCAGGTCCTGTGGACATTTTGCTGTAGTCAATTTTCTCATTCTACCATATTGGTCCTGGGGATCAAACTCAGATTATCTGCTGAGCCATTTTGCAGGCCCTGGATGTATGTTTTCAAGCAACATGTGTACATGTAAGCATGTAAACATGTATACTCAGACATACTTCATGGTCAAAATTAAAATGACAACCACATGGATTCAGGCTGCACCAAAGTCAATACATGTCTGCACACACAGATTTGCCCATGTGCGGGAGTCCACTGTGTCTGTACACCAAGACACACACAAGCTCATGATATCACATGATATATACACAGAGGCACACACCCCTATGACCCACCTGGCCCTCCTCACCACTGTGCCAGCCACAGCAGCCACTGTCTGTCACCTGTATCTCCACATGGTCCCTTTGATTGACCTCCCTGCCTCTTTCTCCTGCCAACGGCTGGCATCTCCTGCACACACACCAGCCTCTGTCACTGGAATAAAACACCTGATATAATCTGTCATAGCAGGGAAAGGCTTGCTTTGGCTCACAGTTTGGGAGGCTTATTCCATGTTGATTAGCCCCGTGGCTTTGGACTCATGGAGAGGTGGCACACTGAGGCAGGAGGGCATAAAGGGGCTGAGTAGCCATGCGATGTTCAAGGAATAGAGTAACTAAGGGGTACAAAGACACCGGCATTTGAGGGTACACACTAGTGTCCTAAAAACTCCCAGGAGGCCCTACCTTTTAAAGGCTTCCATTACCTCCCAAATGCACCACACTGGGGATGAAGTGTTTAACACTTTCGTCTTTGGGGACATTGTGGATCCCAACTATAGCACAACCCTGTCCTTCCAGTCTCAGCACAGAACTCATGTATATGGGGAGCAGTGTTTTCTTTGACAGTTCCACCCAAGCCTGCCAGCAGATCCCTCATCCCCATTAGCTCTTATCTGTATCTGCAATGGTCTTATTTTAGTTTTTTTTCCTCGTGTGTGTGTGTGTGTATGTATGTTGCATGTGAGTGTGTGTCTGTATTCATGAGTGTGTGTGGTTGTATATGAGTGTATGAGTGGTGTGTACATGAGTGGGTGTGGGTGTACTGAGTGTCTGTGGCGTGTACCTGAGTGTGTGTATCAATGTATATGTGGTGTGTACATGAGTGTATATATGGTGTATGGTGTGTATGTTAGTGTTTATGTAGTTGTTAACATGAGTGTGTGTATATTGTGTGGTATGTACATGCTTATATGGTGTGTGGTGGTATATGAGTGTGTGGTATATACATTAGTGTGTGTATGTATGTGTTTGTACATGTATGTATGGTGTGTAGTATGAGTGTGTGTATGGTGTGTCTATGAGCATGTGCAGTATGTACATGAGTGTATGTGTGTGTGGTCTGTACATGAGTATAGGTGTGAGCTTGATGTTGGAAATCTCTCCCTCATCCTCAACCATTCTTCTACCTTATTCAGCGAGGCAGGCAGGGTCTCTCATGCAAACCCAGAGCTGACCAGTATGTTAAGTCTAGCTAGCCAGATTGCTCTGGGATCCTCCATCCTTCTGGGGCTGCAATTACCGGTGACCTGCCACACCATCTGGCCTCTCATGTAAGCTCTGGGGATTTGAACTCAGGTCCTCATGCTTGTGAGGCAAACATTTCACCACTGAGCCATCTCCCCTGTCCTATTGAATTATTTTGAGACCTCCTATTCCCTAGAATCTGTGTGTTGATCCCTCCCATGTCTCCAGTGCTTAGCACTGAACCTGTCATAGGAAAGGGCTCGGTCCACCCGGTTTACATGCATGAACAGGCTGAAGTTGTAGCTGTGTGAGGAGAGAAGGTGAGTAGGTGGGCTGCTGGTGTGTATGGCCCAGGCCTCACCTCTAGCTCCCCTTCTTGGCTTCCCAGTATGAGCAGTTTGAGAGCACCATCGGCTTCAAGCTCCCCAACCACCGCTCAGCCAAGCGGCTCTGGAAGGTCTGCATTGAGCACCACACGTTCTTCCGGTGAGTCTCCCCTGGGTGCTCTGAGAGGGATGAGAGAGGCTGTGAAGGTTCAGGGGAACAGGAAGAGCAATTAGCGCAGCAAGCCCACCTTTCCCCAAGTCTCCCCTTTCTGGACTGTGAAGTATTGTAGGTGGTGGGACACTGGAGTGAAAAGCCTGATGGGGTCTGACTCTGGGCCTGGTAATGCAGGCCTGATCCCTATCTGTCATCTCTACCACTCTCTGTTCTAGGCTGGTGTCCCCAGAGCCCCCACCCAAGGGCTTTCTGGTGATGGGCTCCAAGTTCCGGTACAGTGGGAGGACCCAGGCACAGACCCGCCAAGCCAGTGCCCTCATCGACCGGCCTGCACCCTTCTTTGAACGTTCCTCCAGCAAGCGATACACCATGTCCCGCAGCCTTGATGGAGGTATGGCCCAGACTGGACCTGGGATAAGAGTGGTTGTCAGGGGAAGCAAGATGGGAGAACAAGGCAGGGTCTGCAGAACAAATGTGGTAGCTGCAGCAGATACTCCCAAGGCCGTTTGCTCCAGACATGGTGATCCTCCAAGCCCCGCTGCTCCTGGGCATTGCCAGGTCAGCTCTGTCTCACTAGGATGTGATGTATACTCCAGTACTTCTCTGGGTTGTGACCTTGTGGGGTCCCAGGTTCTGCCGTCTAATTTTCTGGGCTTTTGCCCAAGAAGCTCAGCAGTGCACAGGTTGACATTCTGCCAGCAGAGAAACATAGTGTGGTTTACACGAAGGAAAGAGGACCTGGTCTGGCCCTGGCCCTTCCCTACAGGCACCATTCTTACACCAGAGCTAAATGAAACCTAGACTGGAGGAGAGATGGTGACAAAGGTTAGCCGGAGCTGGGGACTTGTTGGGAGAGCAGAAGCCCTGGACTCTAACCCTAAAGGTTATTGACATCCTGAAAGGACACCTATGGGACCTTCTCTTCTTGAAGCCTCAGTTATACTCTGTCAAATGTAATTCCCAGGCTAGCCCACAACACAGAACAATGTAGGTCAAGCCAGGCAGTGTTCAGCAATGGGCACTTTGCAGGGGAAATAGCCCTAAAAGGAAAGGCAAGTTGGCATCTCTTTTTAATGGCTGCCAATATGAAGGGTAATATGTATGTTCTGGTTGTTGTCATGATGAGTTTTTGCAGCCTTTATTACTAAGGCTCAGTCTGCAACGTTTTGGGTTGTACCCAGGGCCTGGTGCAGTCTCTAAACCCACCCTTTTTCTGTTCAGAAAAATATTTAAGAATTGTGGCAAGAGAGATGAACATTACAGGAATCCCTTTGAATTCTTATTAATTCACAGAGAAAGAAAACCATTTGTAAGCTTCTGCTGTCGCTTGTAAAAGCTGGTCTCGGGCTCTCTGAGCATTGCTAGATAATGATATGCCGGGAGTTGCCTAAGGACCACAACCCAAACAGCACTGTTTGCTGGGCCAGCATGGATGGAAGGCTGGGCAAGACACTCTCCAAAGTACTGGGTCCTTACCTCATCTTTCTGGTATAGATACCATTTAATGATGAGGAAACTGAGGCCCATAGGGATCATGTGACTTTTCCACTGTCACCCAGACAGGAAGGGTTGGAGTTGAGACTCTGGTGCTATAGGAAGGATCCCAAGGCTGGGTGGGATGCAGCTTTGTGACTCTCCAGCCGTGGGCCAGGGTGAGCAGGGGGTTGCAGTGGGGAAGACTGGGCAGTGGCTGGCATGGGGAGACTGCCTCACACAGTCACTCGGCCACATCTGCCCACTTTAGCGGAGTTCTCCCGCCCCGCCTCAGTCAGTGAGAATCATGACGTGGGACCCGACGGTGACAAGCAGGAAGATGATGCTGAGTCAGGGGGACGGCGGTCAGAGGCCGAAGAAGGAGAGGTCAGGACCCCCACCAAGATCAAGGAGCTGAAGGTAGGAGCCCACTGGATTGCCATGTATCCTGCTCCCAGGGGACCTGGATAGTGGGCTGAGGCCTAGACTTAGCCTTGACCCTCAGTGTCCTAAATGTTTCCAAGCACCCTTGTTGTGGGGCACACCATGGACGGGAGCTTGGCCTTGGGCCGTACTCCACACCTGGACATGCAGAGTAGGGTTGGGGTTGGAAGTGGGCACGCTGTCCCCTTTTTGCCCAGCTTCCCTGGGTCGCAGGGAAGTTTCCTGGAAAACTTATACCCCCCGCCTTACTCGCTCCTTGTATCCCCTTTAATTGTGGTCTGGCTCTGTGTCTCCTCTCTTCCCTGTGCATGGCCAGGTCACCAAAGGCCTCGGTGTGAAGTGTGTGTCCTTTCCTGCAGCCCCCCCGTGGACACCCGCTTCCCCAGTATGTATATGTACACTCTCCTACAGGCACACACAGCCCAGCCTCCCATGTAGCCACTCACTTTCACGCCTCCACACCCCGGCCTTAGACTCATGCACAGACATGATGATAGCATGTTCACATGGACAGGCTTGACCACACACGGGTCAGGCGTGGCTTCTTTGGCATCGCTGAGCAGTCCTTGTCTGCCATGCAGGCCTGCAGTGTGAACTCAGGCCCCCTAATCACATCCTCATTGTTAGAAGCAGCAGGAAACCCCGGACACACACCAGACTGTGAATATGGCTCTACCCACTTGGACTCTAGTCCCCTGGCCCCTCCTTGGCCGTCCTGGGATATCTACCTGCTTCCTACCCCACACCTTCCTCTGACTACCTCGTTACCTATTACCTTAGCCGCTTTCCTGGCCTGCACTGCATGGTGGGATTGGGTGTGAGTGCACAGGGCAACCTTGCTGGACCAGGCTAATCTGTTTATTCTACTGACCTTGCTGGTTCCTTTCCCTCCTGCCTTATCCTACCAGCCGGAGCAGGAAACCACGCCAAGACACAAGCAGGAGGTACTGCATGGACCCATCCCTCCCTTGATGGCCATTTAGATCCTTAGTTCATTTACCACCGTGTCACTCTGTCCCCAGCTCATGTCCCTGGCACCACCTCAGCTTCAGCTTCATTTCTGACCAGCTTCCACACCCTCTCCTCCATTTCCTTCCTCTCTGGCCACAGCCCCACCCCCATTAAGCTCATGCCCTCAGCTCCCAGGTCAGATTCTAGTCTCATCCATGTGCCCTGCCCCTCCACCCAGTGTCATTCTTCGCTGGACCTGGTGACCTATGCTTACCTCCCCCTCATGCCCCCAGCCCACGTGTGTGCTTCCATGTAGCTCCTCATTCCACTCCCACCCTCCCCTTCCCCAGTAGCCCTGTTTGACCACACCTCCGTCTCTTCTGTGTTCTTTGCATCTCTTAACAACCACATGTGAGTGAGGGTGGGGCCTGTGTGGGGAAGGAGGAGCCCTCAGGTCACATCTGCATCTGCTCAGACTCCAGTCCCCCTGCCCTCCTGTCCCTGGACACTTCCTCCCCTTCTCTTCTCTCATCTTCCTATTCAACGATTATATCAACGTCTGCCTCCGGCGCCCACTTCATCCCCCTCACAGTATCCAGGTCTCTCTGGAGATGCTGTTTGATCTTGGGCTGCTGAGAGCAGGCCATAGTCAGGGTCAGCCATGGCGTCCTGAGATCTGGGCTTCAGCCCAGCTCCCATGCTGACTTTGGGTCTTAGAAAGGCTCTTTGAGCCCTGATCCCATCTGCACCACAGGGCATGCACACTACCTGTGACTCCAGATGTATCTGCCTCATTCTTGTGCCAGCCCTTGACACTCACCCCTTGGTTTCTTCAAGGCCTCTAACCTCTAGGGATCCCAGGACCCAACCACTTTCCAGCTTCTGGGAGCACAGTTCACCACAGGTCCAGCAGGTCCATTTGGGATCATCCCAGGTTAAGACCCACTGACCAATGACGATGCTTGGTCTTACCCCCTGTGCAAACCCACTTGACCTCTCAGATAGACACAGGCTATGGTCAGCTTAGCCTCAGAGGGAGGCCTGAGGCCTGATAGGATGTCTGGGGAGAAAGCAGAAGCCTCCGTGGGATTGGCTTTCTTCCTGAGAAGTCTTGGGAGCAACTACAGTGATTCTTAGAAGCCAGAGACGAGCCTAGGGAAGAGTCTAGCCCTGTCTAGGGCAAGCTTTTCTTCCAGATGGTCCTCGAGCCTTGCAGTGAGTCTCTGGGCTACCAGCCCACTCTTTCTCTCCCAGAAGCAGGCAGAAGACCAGCATTGGGAGTTCTCTGTGGCTCATCCTCACTGAGCCCAAGCAGACCGCTCCGTCTGTAACACTGGCATGGACTCAGGTGTCATAGATTAACAAGGGACACACCTGGGACTCCAGCTCTACCTGATCTGTTCTTGTGCCAGGCCTTGAAACTCATCTCCTCCCCCTCATCTCTAATTTCTTACCCCCACACCAACTTCACTCCCCCCACCCCCCAGCATCCTGGTCTTCCTGACAGCATATGACTGTCTACTTTTAGAGAGTTGGGGCGGATGGCATCTGGGAGGTTCTGTGGTAGAGAAGGCAGTGGCCTATGGCAGAGAAGGCTGCCTAGTCTTTCCCTGGCCCTGAGTAAGGGAACAAGTCCCATTTTTCTGGTCAACCCAGTTTAGTCGTCTCTTTAACCCAGGCTTCCACAGGGCCTGAGCAGTTGGATGGGGCCGGAGAAAAGCCTAGACTGAACACACTATTAAGTACAGTGGTCCAAGTCTTGAGGAGTGGTAGGAGCCAGGATTCAGAGGGTTCTGGGAATCCAGCCAGAGAGCCTGTGCCGCTCAGTGAACACACCAGGGACTTCTCACCTTGGTATATGCTGCCTGCTGTGCCTGGATCGTAAACAGGAAAGTCATCTGTGTATCTGACTCCATCTGGGCTCAGAACACAATGAGAACTCACCCAGACTTGAGGGTTGAGTGGAGTTGAATGTTCTGGGGTAAGACAGGGGAGAAGAGGGGTAACTTCATTAGCCTGTCCTCTTTGTCACCCACATGCCCCTGCCCCTGGTTAGTGCATCTCTTGGAGTTCATCGTCCTTGCTCCCTTGGCTCCTTGGGTTATTATAGGATGACAGCGTTGGGTTGGGATGGTGGAGGACGGAGGTGCTATTTTTCCCCGTTCTGTCTTTGCCTGCTCCGCACCGTTCACCTTATACCTCTCCCCTCTCCCCCCGTGCCTAGTTCTTGGACAAGCCAGAGGATGTCCTGTTGAAGCACCAGGCTAGCATCAATGAGCTCAAGAGGACCCTGAAGGAGCCCAACAGCAAACTGATCCACCGGGATCGAGATTGGGAGCGGGAGCGCAGGCTGCCCTCGTCGCCCGCCTCCCCCTCCCCGAAGGGCACCCCTGAGAAGGCCAATGAGGTAGGTATCCTGCTGAAGCCTGGACGTTGTATTAAAAGGCACAGGGTAGGGGTATGGGGTTAAGACTATATTTACCTTCATCCTCCAAACAAATCTGTGCCTGTTGCTGCCTTAGGCTGTTGGGATGGGGAGGCAGGTTAGGTTCAGAGGGTCAAATCCACTAACCGCTGGGTCCTAGGAACCATCTTAAAAAAACTTTAAAAATTCCTGGTAACTTGGTGTATTCCCCTTCAGTCAAGCAAAGAAAAAGAGGGAAAGCGTGTTTATTAGAAAGACAGGTTCTGAGACCCCATGGGGGACCCACTGAAGCAGCCGAAGCAGGCGAGCCCTGGGCCCAGCCTTTTAAACAAGTGTCCTAGGCAAGTCTCTTTCCTACTCAACTTTAAGATTCCTGGAAGCATTACCCAGGAGCCAGCTCCTTTGGAGCATCTGACCGTATGGGAGATTGTGGTCCTTGCTGGAAGGATTATCACTTCATCAAAGCAGTCAATCCTCTATACAAACCAGACTACTCCCAAGGCTTTCCCAAAAGGGCCCCATGTGTCCTGCCCCCCAGGGTGGAAATACTCTGAGGGTATTTTCTCAGCTGAAAAAGATATGATTTGGGAAAATCCTGTATTTGTACTCCCAAGCTCCAGTTATTTTTTAGCAATTTCTGAATCTTGGTAGAATTTACCCCAGTTTCAGTGTAGGTAGGTGTCTTCTCTCTTAGCTGCCGCTCACCGGTCACCAGATGGATTGCGGTCTAAACTTAGTCTCCTGGTTCCATTACCTGGGAGCTGGAAGACTCTGGGCTTGTTGCCTCATCTCCCTGAGGCCCTGTTAGGTGGAGATGTTTATAGTGATGTTATAAGGGTCAGCTGAGATAATGCCTGGAGAGGGACCACACGGCCCCCATGCTGTCTAGTAGGACCTATGTGGTGTTCCTTATGGAGTCCCAGGACTCCGACTTGCAGATCTCTAAATCAAAGCTGGAAGGACGCTAGGAACCCTTTCTGTTCTAAGTTACTGAGACACAGAGAGATGAAGAATGACTCAGCATGATAGCTGTGATGGTCGTGTTCCACAGCATTGTTTGCTGGTAATTCACAGCCTGCTTGAGGCAAGACCAAATCGCGTGCAGACCAGATATAGTCGGTAGTGTATGTGCTTTCTCTCTAGTGTTTTGGATGTTGGTGATGCAGCCATGATTGAATCCGTAGAGTGTTGATCGAACTGGTCCTCACCATAGTCTGAGCCCACCAAATAGCAGAGGGTTTCCTTTGTGAGGTATAAACTCTTGAGATGGCTGGAATTCCATAGCTGCCAAAGTCCTGCAGTTAGGGATGCTTTGGGGGCCTTGAAGGCTGGTACCCTAGAGAGAAGACAAATCTCTGCACCTACGAACAGAGGGGGCATACTTAAACACTGTGACACGACACTGCCGTCTACACATGTATGGATCAGCTGTTGTAGTTACCCAGGATGCACACAGCCCCCAGGCTGGAGGTTGGACAGGCCTCTGATAACTTCTGTGGTCCCAGCACAGCCAAACCCTTAGATTGGGCCGTGGCTGTGATGTAGTGAGCTGGTCCACAGCACTCTCCTGTCGACCCCTCATTCCCTAGGGAGAGACTTGGCCAGAGTGACCTCTCACAGTCCTGAGATGACCAGGTTTTGGCCTGGGTCCAATTGAACTGTGATGTAGAAACCACCCTAAGGGTGAGAGAGATGTCACCAGAGAAAGGAGGGGCAGATGAATGCTGGTGAGCTAGGACCTGGAATTGGGGTTGTGCCCCACCTGCTGGTGACAACTGGAGCTGCTAGCTAGGGACCTTATTAGATGGAGATTGTTCCAGCCACCACCTCCTTAGCCCTGAAAACTACAGTCACCATTCCTGCCAAGAACGTTGGAGTTATGAACCATTTAGAACTTTCCTTTATGCCCCTTGGCATTTATGGGTTCTTGAAGATTGGCAAAATTGGGAGGAGCCATAGACAAGGACTTGACTCTGTCCTTGGGTGAGCAATGTCACCTCTGTGAACCTTTTTGCATAGGCCATCTGAAAGGGGACCAGAATGTCATTCCATTGAGAGGTCATTGGCAAACCTAACTGAAACAGCAAAGAAAGCTCATTGTCCCCTAGGAAGTGTTGATGGTTATGGGGCCACTGCTGAAGGTGACTAGAATCCCTGGCCTAATGGCTCTGTGGAGGACCCTGTGGGGACACACCACCCAGAACTCCAGAGCTGTCTCAAAACGTGTGTGCCCCACCCAAGCCAAGGGCAAAGCAGCAGGAACTTGAGCAATTCCCATTGGGCAAGCCTAGGTTTTAGTTTGAAACACAATTATGTGTGGGTGGTGTAGGTGTATATGTGTTTGTTCATGTGGGTGTGTGCACATGTGAAGTACACATGTGTGTGTGTGTGTGTGTGTGTGTGCATTCATGTGGAGGCCAGAGATTGGCACTGGGTATCTTGCTCAGTCATTCTTTATTTTTTTATTATATTTTTATTTATTTGTGAGTATGTGTGTGTTTGTGTGTCTGTGTATGTATGCAATATGTGTGTGTGTGTGTTTGTGTATGCATCTGTGTGTTGTGTGTATGGAGGTAAAAGGACAACTTTTGAGAGTCTCTCTTTCCTCCATGTGGGTCCTGGGGATTGAACTTAGGTTTTTAGGCTTGGCAACGGGCACTTTCACCCACTGAGTGCCAGCCTCTCCACTTTATTTTTTGAGACAAAGCCTCTCACTGAGCCTGGAGTTCACTGCCTGTCTCCACCTCCCCTGAGTTGGGATTACATACGTGTGCTGCAACACCTAGCTTTTTTCACAGGTGCTGGGGATCTGAGCCCAAATCCTCATGCCTATATAAGAACTTTACTAATTGTGGCATCTCCTCAGCTTCTCAAAAGATATGACTGTGACCCCAGCTATAGGGTCAAACCATAGTCTAAGCCCATGACACCTTGGCTGACTTGAAGTCAGAGTCTAAATGGTAGGATTCCAGATTCTTGAGTGTTAGTGGGCACAAGAGACTGGCCAAAGGCCACAGGACTGCCTCACAGCCAACCACAACTGTCTCCTCCCTCAGAGTGGCTCCTTCCTGACTGAATCTGTGAACTAACAAGACAATGTGGGGCCTCCAAAGCTGGACTATTTACAGACTCTGTGTGTCTCTTCTCTCCTGCTCTCTCTCTTTTCCTTTCTCCCTCTCTCCCTTTCCTCCGGCCCTGGGCTTCCCCTGCAGGCCCAGAGGACCCAGGACTCTTCTCAGCAGGACTTGGTACCTGGAACAGCAGCAGGCTTGGAAGTGTTCACTCAGAAAAGCCTCGCAGCATCTCCTGAGGTTACTGTCTTCACTTCCCCACACCCCTTCCTCCCAGGCTTCCAGCCCATCCCTGTCCACCCTCGGGGATCTTAAGGAAACTCTTTCCCTAGGGTAAGGGGAATAGGCCAGACTCTGCCATGGAGAAGAGAGCAGGGGTGGTCCATGTTGTCCCGTGTTATAAATGTCATGTCCTCATCCCAGGGATCCATGGAGGGCCAGCCCCTCCGTCATCTGTTGCTTACCAGGAAGGGCGGGATCATAGCTATACCCAGAAAACAGAACTGGTCACCTCTATCTCAAAAGGGACAAAGATATGAGCCTCTCTGGAGGCAGGCTCTAACCCTAAGCTTGAGTGTGTCCTGCCCTGAGGTCTTGGTTCTGTTTAGAAGCCTGCTGTAGTCTATGGGTGGCTCGTTAGGGCACGGTATTAATCCTTCCCCTGTTCCCAGCTATCTAACCCCATCTGAGACATTGGTCTGAGTCTCCAGTCAGGCAGAAATAGATACCTTCCTCCCCAAAACATCCTTCTAAGTGAGGAGTGCTTTGTTTCTGGGTCCAGAGGAGCAGCAGGTCAAGGGTTCTTGGGGTTTCCTGTGGCCCTGTGTGGATACTGGGAATGGACTCCCCATATCCCATCCCACCCGCACACTGGGATTACATAGTCTGTTGAGTTGGGAACCAACTGACTTGAGAAACATCCTTCATGTAGCCTCTGCCCCGTCTGTTGGTGTGGCTTGCGAGGGCATGGACCCTTCTCCTTCTGCAGAGAATACTTGTGTAGCTGCTGTGAGTGTCGTGACTGTCAGAGGGGCATGAGCAAGTGCCACACAAGGAAAATACAAACCAACGTTCTCCCCGAAGTCTTCCCCCATGGAAAACTGAAAGCAAACCTATCAGTGTTTTCTCTCGAGTGCAATGAGACAGGAGTCCAGAGCATCCCAGAGTTAAGGACATGGTGATGTCCTAGGGTCTGGAGATTAGAAACAAGGACGATGCCTGTGTGGGGAGGGAGCCAAGATGTGCACCTTTTATCAGTGACATCCATCTCGCTGCCCTTAAGAGCAGCCTGTTTTGTCTGTTCATCCACAGGACCAGCCAGTCATTCTGTCGTTCGTTCCTACCTTCCTATTCCCTTCCCCTCCTCCATCTTATTCTTCTTTCCATGGGGCCTTTCCGTGTTACCCTGACTGTACTCAAATTTGTGGTCCTCCTGCTTTGGTCTCCCAAGTGCTGGGCATGAAATTTTATTCAGGTTGACCAAAGTCTGCCCTTTGGATCAGTTGCCTGTGAGCGTCCTCTTGCCTCCTGGTGGCCATGGACCCACTTTGCAGCCTCCCTGAGGGACACCCTTCAGATTGAGCACCTTCCTTCTGCACCCCTTCCAACAGCTTCTCCCAGGATGTGAATTCAAGAGAGCTCCCTTCCTGGACATCCTCTGACCCCAAATGTAATCCAGAGTTCCAGGTAGGGCCTGAACAGCCAAGAGTCAGGAGAGCCACCCTCTGGAGTTTCTTCTTGTCTGGCATGAAGCAGCGCTGTCCCCTTGTCCTGCTCCTGTGGCTGGAGCAGAGGTAGTGCCGTCAGGTAACAGGAGGTACTCTAAGGAAGGCACTGAAGAACCAGATGTTGCCCCATCTTGTGACGAGGGCCAGATGTGGCTTTACCAGCACATTGGTGCCTGCAAAGTTGTCCTTTTCTTTTTGTAAATCCCACCCCCCATGTCCTTAACTGTTGTTTTTTAGCAGAAGAACCCTTGTTTCTTCCCTCAACACAACTGTGATCTGCAAATCCCCTCAATGGGAGCCTTGCTTTCCCCTTCTGAAACAAAGTTGCCAATTGGAGTAAATTTAATTATGTAGATGAGGGTTGGTGCTGCCTGGCATCTAATAACTAAACATTACCATGTGTTTCCCTTCTCTGCCTCTAGAATCTTTCCAGTTTGTGCCAGCTTCCTCCCCCACACACCGTTGCTCATCTAGCCTATTTGCTAGATGGGATTGGAGTGGGAATATTCCAGGAGGGGCCTCTTTGGCCAACTTTGACCCTCATCACTAGGCTGATGATGTTAAGAGCTGAAATGGAAGCAGGTGGCAGAACTTGCTTCCTAAGGAGATTAGAAGGGTCCTTACCTCTGCAGGCCAGCAGAACATGTCCCTCTGAGAGTTCAGGCGCAGACACCTGAAACATCTCTCTGGACCTCCCTTCCTTTGATCTCTTTCCCCCTAGTAAGTTTCTGTCAATGCCGTCAGATTGCCTGACCTGGGAAATAGGATTTGCAGTGTTCCCTTGATCCTTCCAGCTCCTTCAGATCTCATGGGTGTGGCAGACTCAGCACCAAGTCACACCCTGAAAAGGAGCCCAAGGTTGTGTAAGCCTCTGGTCTCCTGCTTCTGGGAGGAATGTCAGGCACACCTGCCATGGAGGCAGTCTTGCTAGGGCAGGAAGGTTAAACTTTAAAAACTCAGAATCAGGTGTTGGGTGCTAGGCTCCGTGACTCGGTGGTCGTGTGACTTTCCTTCCTTAGGCCTAGATTTGGAAGTTGATTTCCATGTCTGCCTCATTGTGACTTCAGAGGAAGGAGGGATCTTAAGTCCATGATCTTAAGCCCATGCAGGACTGCAACTTCCACAGGGCTGCTCAATGTTTGCATTATGCTTTGGTCAGATGGGATTCTGATGAGATTTTGTGGAGAGAAAGTATTCTGTGATCCCAAGACTAAAATCCCAATGCTCTTACGGCTTTGCTAATGATTTGAGAAACCTATCAGTACCTCTAAGCTGCTGGGGATAGGTAGAAGACTATTCTGGGAAGTTTGATAGTGACAAACTTGATAGTCCCTTTGGCTTTGTGATGGTGTCCTCTGTGGTCTTTTTCTTCTGTGATATGATCTGGTTAGTTCTTTTCTATTCTTTCCATGGGTTTTTGTTAGCATTCTTTAAGGATCAGTCTTAAAATCATTTCTTTTAAGTGGAACCCCAGAATGTTCAAACTGTAACCTGACTGTTTGGTATCATTGCTGTTGATCTGTTTCCTTCCCAGATGGGTCATGTTTTAGACTGGGCCCTGTGAAATACAGTTCACTGTTTTCCTCAGCTTGGCATCAGATTCCAGTTGGCACCCATGTTCAAGGTTGTGAGTTAAGAGTTCAGGCATCAAAAAGCAGCCATTCTTTTCCTGGCTCTGCCATCAGCAAACAATGGCCACAACCAAGTCATTTTCCTTCTCTAGACCTCAGTCCCTCCCTCCTTACCCCGCCATGAAGGAGGTGACACTGGATGTCTTTGGAGCTCTTTTGACTCAATATCCAGAGATCCCTTGTAAGCGCCTTCCCCACGACAGTGGGAAATGTTCAGTTCCAAGAGGAAGGGGCTGGTCCCACCTGTAGCGTTCCCTTTGCTGTTGTCCCTGGGGAGAGAGGTGCAAGACCCCATCCCACTGTATCGGGATGAAACCAGTTATTGAAGAAGGTCAGTCAGTTTATTGGGGATCTTACTGGGAAAAAGAACTTTGATCATGATGAATAGCTTTGTCACCCCATTCTGTCCCTGGCCAGTTCCTAGAACACATAGTCCCGGTGACAAACCCTTTGGTGGTAGATTGGTCCCTTCTTATAGAGGGAAGAGGCCATCCCTTCAAGTGCCTGCTGTTTCATGTTAACTCTTCTTGCTCCAATTGCAACACAGGGCTCAGAGCATTGGGTATTTATAGAAAGAGTATACACTAGGCCAGAAGAACTTGGCCTCCTAACCATGGCCACCACACAACGGGAAGGAAGTGAGGCAGGCCTTGCTGAGATCCTTGCTGATGGCAGACTCTCCAAGGTAGACATTCTGGTGGACAAGTTCAAAGTTGAAGTGGCCACAGAAGAAACAGTGGGAGCCGGAAGAGCAAGTACTCACCAGCAAGGAAGAATGATTGCAAGTCCAGGAGAGTTTGAGACAATGAGAGAGGAAGGCCCATGTGTCAAGGGAGGCACCCGAGAGACTGCTCAAGCTGCAGGCTACACATCCACAGACAAGCTTCCTGAGGGCCCCAAGCCCAAGATCAGGAGCCACCACATCTCAGATGGTCAGCTAGAGAGCCCAGTAGAGCTGAGCAAGGGGCTGGAGGGGCTCCAGACTTGGGGAGCTACAGCTCCGGGGGTTGGGCCAATCCAGGGAGTTCTTTCTCCTGCATCAGACAAAGGAGGACTCCAGTCTTTCCTGTTGGATCCAGCCCAGGCAGAAGCCAGAGCTGACTCTAGTGATGAAACTGATACCTCCTTTGCAGAGAGGAGCTTCTACATAAACTATGGAGAGAAAGATGCTGAAGAAGTTCTCCCTCTACCTTCAGAGGACAGAGAAGAGTGCCTGGATGTTCCTCCTGGAGATGGGACCTGGCTGGATCTGGCAGGGGAGCACATGGAGTCCTGGGAGCTGAAATCCTCAGCCCCAAGGGGTTCTGCTCCAGGTTCCAGCTGGAATAAAGATGAAGCCCAAATGGCTTCCTCCGACGAAGAAGGCTGGTCCTCCAGGGACCATGGGAGGACTGGTGACCTTCAGGGGCAGATTTTTGCAGAGGCCTGGGAAGGAGCACAGCAAAGGCTGGAAGGAGAGCTGACCTCCTCAATGGCCAGGGCAGCTGAAGATGAGGAGACCCCCATGAGTATAGACCAGATGGGAGAGACTGAGAGAAGTCCCTCAGCAAGACAAAAGAAGCACCCCCCTGATGGAGGAGGAGGGGTGCACCTAGATGCCCAGGCCTGCGCCATTATGAGGACCATTCCTTCTCATGTTAGGAAACCAGTCAGGCGAGACCAAAGCAGCTTTCTGCCCAATGAGAAGAGGGCAGTTTCCACTCAGGCTGTAGAACCCATGACAGAGGACAGGGAGGCAATCACATCCTCTGGTCACACTGATGTTCTGGCAGCTGTGAAGGACACTTCTCAAAGCCCAATCTCTACTGGGTCAGGGAAGCCTTCAGAGTTTGGGGATCCTTTTGGAGATCAGTTCCCCGTAATTTGCAAACATATCCATCTTTCTGAAGAGAGCCCTGTGCCCAAGGACACACGAGGTGAATGCAAAGCACCTCCAGTTGCTAGCAAGAAGCCCAGAGTCGTCCCTGAAGGAACTGAGGGGCCTGCATTCCCGGGGTTTGTGTTCCCTTCAGGAAAGCAAAAGGAGACTTCCCTCCAGGGTGGGGATCAAGGGGGTTCCCAGGAAGATATTAGCAAGACCTCAGTGGCTAACAAGATTCGGATATTTGAGACCCATGGAGTTGAGTTGTGCCGAGCCAGTCAGGGTGACATGAGGGCCCTTGCCCATGAGCTTCCTTCGGAGGCTTCCCCAGGGGAAGTAGAACATCAGCAAAATAGGCTTCTAGACTCGGGTTTTGTTCAACTCCAGCCCCCTGGGGACTTGGCCAGCCCCAAACTCACACCTTCTTCTGTTACACCTCTGGCTACCAAGCACTATGGGGAGGGCACCTCTGCTACCTCCCACCAGGAAAGATGCACAGAACCAGAGCTCCTGTCCCCTGACTCAGGCTGTGAAACCACGCTGGAGGAAGCTACCGGGGTAACTGGCCATGTGAGCCCCCACCCCCAACCAAGTCCCCACTTGTGGAAACTGACCGCATGCTCTGTAGCTCTTAGAGGCATGTTTTGGTGGCCCCTTGTCATTCCTGCAATGACAACTTGCTTGTTCACCCCTAGAAGGTCTTCTCCTACATGGTCCTGAGATAGCCCAGGCTGAAAGATGGGGCCATCTGCTTAGCCCTTGTTAGCTTGTTTGATCCCCCAGCCTTTGGTGTGACCTTATGTCCAGAAGGTCACACAGCAGCCACAGAGAAGGCACCACCAGCAGCAGTAAATCACGTATCTGCTTTGCCTTGCTCGTCTCACCTGCTAAATTCCTCCCTATCTTGCTTGGCTTATCCGGTGATCTTTCTTCATCCTTTCCCCGTCCCTGGTACCCTGCCTTGGGGAAGCTGACAGTCCAGAGGTTGCCTCCACTCTACTTCCCTCTCTAGTTTCTTTCTGCCTCCTTAAGACTAACTGTCTTCTCTAATCCAGAACAAATCCGGAGATGCTGGCAGGGAAGAGAAGAGCTTCTTCAGCCGCTTAGCACCAAACACCCCTGGGAAGGGGGGGCGCCTGAGATTCGCCAGCCCTCCGGGCCCTCAGGTCTCTACAGTCCCACTGTGCCTTGATGACTTGTTCATCTTCATCCGGCTGGGATGCTTCATTCCCTAGATTCCCACCTGCTCAAGTAGCCAACCCCNCCCCCCCCCGTGGCTGTTCACACTCTGGCTTATCTGGAATGTGTTCCTCACACCTCTCAACCTTCCAGAACCTGGCCAGTGGGAGGCTGGTTCACAAATGAATATCTGAAGCATCCTGAACCTCCAGAGCCCGAAGCTGAGTTTTTTTCAAAACATTTTGTGGGTGTTAGATTGGTCTTAAAAAAAAAGTCACAAACTAAGACAAAGAAATAAGCAAGCAAATAAACAGAGCCATTTGTTGTTTAATCCCTGACAGGCCAGTTGAGAGGTATGTATTTAGGACAAAGTTTGCTGGTTCTCCTTGGGCATTCCCTTGGCCTGCTGTCGTCAATTACACTGATGGGGCCAGAACTTCCTCTCCATGGTTGCCATAGAGTTCAAAGTGACACTGAACTCCCTTGGAGCTAGAATTTCTCCTCTCCCTGGTTGATGCTGGCCCTCCCCCCAGAGACTCAGTGCAATTGACAGGCTGCTGACTTCTTCTGTGTTCCTCAAGCTCCCAGCTTCAGCCTCTTTGCCTCCTCTCCTGAATTCCTCTGAATCCCTGCCCTCCTTTCTCAGTTTACCTCTCAATGCCTCCTGCACGGATGGGCCTGTGCTCCAGGCCTCCATCCCTGCCTTTCGCACAGTGCTGCTTCTGATAGGCTTTTGGATCCTAGCCTTGGAGGGGGCCTCCTGTCCAGAGCTCGCTGGAAGGATGCCAGCTTGCTTTGCCGTCCTTACGAGACCCTCCAAAGGAGCTTCCCCTCTCTGAGAAGTTTTTGTTTGATTTTGTTTTGTGCTAGATTCCAAGGAAACCTTCCTGGGGCGTGTTTTTCATTTCCTGACCTGCTCTTCCATTTGAGAACAGCATTGCAGCCTTGAGATTTCTTCTGACATTCACTATCTTGACCTCTCTCTCTCTCCCTACCCCGTATCCCCATTCCCCTGGTTTTATCTGGCCATAGAGAGCAGGGCTGAGGGAGGGCTCGGAGGAGAAAGTCAAACCACCACGTCCTCGTGCCCCAGAGAGTGACACAGGAGATGAGGACCAGGACCAGGAGAGGGATGCGGTCTTCTTGAAGGACAACCACCTGGCCATCGAACGCAAGTGCTCCAGCATAACGGTCAGCTCCACATCCAGCCTGGAGGCTGAGGTGGACTTCACAGTTATTGGTGACTACCACGGCAGCGCTTTTGAAGACTTCTCCCGAAGCCTCCCCGAGCTCGACCGGGATAAGAGCGACTCTGAGACGGAAGGCCTGGTGTTCTCCCGGGATCTCAAGGGGCCCTCCAGCCAAGAGGATGAATCTGGGGGCATCGAGGACAGCCCGGATCGAGGGGCCTGCTCCACCCCAGAAATGCCCCAGTTTGAGGTACAGTGGAGCTTCGTGGAGATCCAGTCCAACAGGGCACTGCATGTTCAGAGGGCCCTGGGCCATGAGAAGACCAGCCATCAGCTGCAGCCTGAAGCTCTGTCTGGTGTTGCATGACTGCCCTTCCGTAGAACAGCATGGTTCTGCGACCGCATGTTTGCTGTGTCGGTTCACCCCTAACACATGCCCCATGTGTTTTAACCCTGTGACCCCATCGCTTGCTGAGGTCAAGTAATGCCAGTCTTACTGACGACTCCTTGGCCCCCTGCCTGTGTTGCATGGCACCTGCAGAGAGCATGTGTCTGTGGACTCTCGAGGCTCCCACAGCTGGTCTGAAACCTGAGTGGTTTCTCTTGATTCAGGCCAGGGCTCGTTTTCCCAGGACCTGCAGAAGAGGCCGTTATTTAAAGCCACCAGGTCCTGAGACCTCGGTGTGGAGTGGACACTCCAGGAAAAGAGAAGACACAGCCTTTGGGGAGGTTGCAGGGCCAGCATCTGGGCTTCTCTGCTTTGAGACCCCTTGGTTTTCA
>LOJH01004155.1:0-36990 GCA_001685095.1 Ellobius talpinus | reverse complement strand
GTGAGCTCCCATTAGATCAGCCCCATTGTCTCAGTGGGTGGGCGCACCCCTCAAAGAATATTTTACATAAGAAAAATAGCTAAATGTCAGTGAGAAGAGGAATTTTTATTCCATTTCCTCTTGCTATAGTCCTGTCCTCTTATAGACTATACGGACTTATGGATGTCAAAACTACTACAACATACACTTCTTGCTCCTGTTATGAGGTAGCAGATGAGTCAAGGGACAGCTGAGCGGACAAAGCAGGAACTAATCAAGAAGGCTGGGAGGAAAGGCTGAGGAATGAGAAAGTTTGAGGAATCAAACTAGGGGAAATCTCTGAACTAAAACTCAGGATCAGGAAGCCACAGGCAGTTCCAGGCCATTCATATTCTTAATAAGTATCTGGGGCCAGAAGACTCTCATCTCTGGCTGCCTTTGAGTCTCTTCTTAAACAAAACAGATGGGTGATCTTCTCTTTGGTGAATGCTGCAGACATTCCCTAAAGCATACAGAGTTTCCTTTTGAGAAAGTGATCATTTGCTTGTTTGCTTTGTTTTCTCAAAAGCATGTAAGGAAATTACCTTCTAAACCAGTGGTTCTCAATTTTCTTAACACTGCAACCAAGTAATAGTACCTCATGTTGTAGTGACCCCAAACCATAAAATTACTTTATTGTTACTTCATAATTGTAATGTTGTAAAATGATTTTCTACTTTAGTATATTTATTTTTCATATTTTTGAAAATTCAATTTTGTCTTGACTTGTAAAAGTTCTTTCTGTACAAATATACTAATTCTTAGTTGGCCATCTAGGTTGCAACAAGTGAGGTATGTCAACAATTTCTCTTTTTGTTTTTCCGAAGGATTTTCAAGAGGAATTTTAGCAATTTACTGTTAGTAGACTTTGACTTAGTTTTCTTCAAGTTATTGGGGCATCATTGAAATTATTTTTTGTTGCAATATTATGAAAATATTCCTTTTCCCCTTAAGCTGTCTTCATTTTTGCAAGAAGCCTTTGAGGAAAATAGTATTAACTTATGTTGGTATAGCTGGAAGCCTTTTCTCGGTCCCATCCAGTCTCACTGGACTTGTTTCTCTCCTGCCTGCCAGTCCTTGCAGTCGCTTACTGAATAATCATTTGGAGGCTTAATATTAATTATAATTGTTTAGTTGATGGCTCAAACCTCTTACTGATTAGCTCTACATATAAATTAACCCATTTCTAATAAGTAGTATATTTCCACGTGCCCCATGACTTACTGGTAATGCTGTGACATCTTACTCCTCCAGCGATTGTTGGCATCTCCCCGTTTCTGCCTTCTTTCTTCCTGTCTCTGCTTGGATTTCCTCCCTAGCTATAGTCTGCTTTGCCATAGGCCAAAGCAGCTTCTTTATTAACCAATAGTATTAAAACATTCATGGCATACACAGGGGCATCCCTCATCATGTTGGTCTTAAAATTCCAATTTTAAGCTAATTTTCCTTCTGAGTATCAGTTTTATCAACACTAGTTGTTGATAAAACAGGTCATTTCTATGAATTTTCAGTGTACTGCTCCCACACATCAAGAGCTTCTATTGTGTGAGGATTTGTCTACTTAACACCATAAGAATGTTTGTCAATTCCTAGTCCAGTACCATCATGTCATAGTTAACATGGCCTAATAACCCTTATACCTGAACAATTATATTTATTTTTCATTACTATTTTTGTTTAATATTGTTCCTTTGTTTGGGCATTTAACTTTTATAATTAGCCTGACAATCTTATAAAATGATGTGTGGATTGGATTGAAATTTTAAATAAAATTGCAAATAAAATATATTTCTAAGACAACAGCTTTCAATCTTTGAGTATATATTAATTCATAAAGTCCTGTTTAATGTTACCATTTTCTCCATAAACATGCTACAATTTTTCTGGATTTATACTGATAGTCTTGAATTTTTAAATTACTATAAGTTGTTTATATTTTAAATCTTAATTTTCTGACTTCTTGTGGTATATAAAAACTCAACAGCTGATTCAATAGCACTATCATATGTAGAGTTTTGTTCTCATTTGTTCTGTGTAGGTTTTACATTCACCATGAGGACATTTTCTATGTCATTTTATTTTCTGTGGCATTTACATTTACATCTCATTTCATCTTTCTATGTTTATGGGAACTCCACTGCAGTCTTGGTTAGAACCAATAATCTTATACAATCAAAACACAAGATGTTCATACATGAAAATGTCACCCTAAAATTATGAATGTGAACAATTTATAATAATTAAAAATTTCCTTTTTGATATTCTTTCTCATGTAGTCTAGGCTCACTAGATGGCCTGGGAAGATCTCAAACTTTCAATTCTCCTGTCTCCACCTCCTATGTCTTAAGGCAGTTAATATGTACAATCACACCTGGCTCATCATTAATAACTTTAAAAATAATATTTCCTGGTGTTGTGTAGCCAGAACCTGGAAACAACCTAAATGCTCCTTGACCGAAGAATGGATAAGGAAAATGTGGTAATTTACACAATGGAGTACTACACAGAAGAAAAAAATAACATCTTGAATTTTGCAGGGAAATGGATGGAGCTAGAAAACATTATTTTGAGTGAGGTAACCCAGACACAGAAAGACAAATATAATTTGTACTAACTCATAAGTGGCTTTTTTAATAAATAATTTTGAATTGAGTAATTATCTCAGATTTTAGTTTTTCTTTTTTTCAAATAAAATACTTCCTGGGTTTGACTGTAGTTTCAAGTACCATGTTTTTGGTAGCTATCTGGTATTAATCAGCCTTAAATGCATCTAATCTGAGGCAAGAGAAACATGACTCTAAGTCTAGCCTGGGGTACAGAGTGATAGTCTGTCACAAATTCTACTTCCCACTGGAGTTTATTTTGACTAATGTTCTCTAAAATATGATTGTAAATATTGAAATATTGCCTGTTTTCTTCATGTTTGGTCAATATATATTAATGATCACCATATAGTACCTTTTTAATTTAGACAATCTTTTCTGCCATATTCTCTATTTTGCTCGATTCTGTTTAGCTGTACTAAGTTTTAATTTTTATAAATTATGAGTTTTGAATATGCTTTTTGTCCTTCTTTTGCTATTTCCATGTACTTGCATTTTATACATTTCTTACAAATAGCGTGTCACAAAATCTTTCTTCATTATCCATTTAGGCATTTATCCATTCATATCCATTCGCACATATATCCATACATATATATATATCCACACGTGCATACAAATACAATTCATTCATTCACACATGCATACATTCATACATTCACACATGCATATATTCTTCTGGCCTGTGGGCCTGGCCTGAAGCTAAGAAGGGGTCAAGAAAGGCCAAAACCGCAGTTTTCTTATCCTAAGAGTGACAGAAATTTGACTTCCTGTCCCCTTTGCTGAGGGCCCACAGAACCCAGAAGTTAGGTTTCCCCGAGTTTGGATGTGCCCCCATGCATGTATCAACTGATAAGTTCATAGGGTTCCAAGGCTACAGGGACTGGCTACTGCTTATCTGGCTGCTGAAACATCTGAGCTGGACTGCACATATGACCTTATAAGGTGCCTTCTCCTGGCCCCTGCTGCTCATGAGGATACAAGAAAGTGTGAATATTCTTTCACTAACCATTGATGTCCCACCAGTAAATCCAACCGGCTGTTCTTCATAATTTATTCCCTCTGAATAAATGAGATATCCACTGATACAGTCACCCAGGTTGCTTTTGCCCACTCAGGATTTGCCTTTGACCCTGCCCGTGCTCGACCTAGTTTCCCCCACCTCCAGTTGGGCTACTATTCAATAGTCCCACATGGGAGGACCAAGCAGGGCTCAAGCCAGGCAATTTGGAAGCATCACTATTTTAATGAATTGCTCTATGTTGTCCATTAAATTGCTATTCGTCAATACCTTTCTAAATTTTCTTATCACACTTATGTTCTTATGCTTTTCTCAACCTGTCTTTTGGCAACTTTTTTATTTTTATACGTTTCTTCAGTTTGATATTTTAATATCTTCTGTTGGTGAAAAGGTGTACAAGACTTGTTTATTCTCTTAAAAGCCGTCTTAGACACTTTAGCACATGTACATTTTGTCATATACTGTTACCCAATATGTTAAAATACAAGAGCCTTGGGTTTTCCTTCAACTCCTCCAAACAATGCTTTGTCTGATATTTCAGCTCCACCTTTAGTAACTCTTAAATTGCTCAGTATTATTTTTGTGTAGTCGAAGCCTAATCTCCATGTTTATGTTACCAGCTGGACCAGGGCCACACGGACTGCAGTGTAGTGAGGAGATATGCAGCACCAGACTGTGCTGACTCATGGCTCCCTTTGATCCTTACTGATTTCCTCTCTCTTTTTTCTACCAAGAAATGCCAATAATGTCTACTGGATGTCCTCTACTCGTCCTTCACACACATTCGTATGTCTAGGTATATTTTCATGTTGCAAGTCTTTCTCTGTCCCACCAACCAGCTCCCAAATCATGACATAGAGACTTCGTACTAATTATGAAAGCTCAGCTGATAACTTAGGCTTGTTTCTAACTAGTTGTTATAACTTAAATTAATGCATTTCTGCCCATGCTGCTGTCGTGCTTCGTCTGTGCCTGACTAGTGACTCTGTCTTTCTTCTTCCCAGCATCCTCTCTGCCTGGAAAATCCTACCTAGTACTGGCCATTCAGCTATTTATTAAACCAAGCAGAGTGACACATACCCACATGTACAGAAAATTATTCCACAACATTTTCATTTGTCTCTTGTTTTGTCCTCTGTTTTCTGGCTACTTTCCCAAGAGCTGTAGTCCTGTCCACAAATTCTTGGCTCAGTTGTGTTTAAACTGATGTTAAAGCTTCTCATTGAAATCTCATTATTTGATGAAGTCTGCTCGTTTATTTATGAAAATAATGTCTTTACTTTGTAATCACAACATCCTCTTATTGCTGCTTTGATCCTCTTTGTACGGAATGAATCTTCTTCATGTGTGATGTCTTAGGAATCTAATGTTTCTATTTGTTACTTTTTTAGTTTAAAGGTTTTAATAATGTTTTATGATATTTAATAGTGAGTTCAGCTTTAGTAGGGTTGAATCAAATAAGAGCTTGTGAAGTATGAAGTATGTTAGAATGTAGGCTTTCAGAGAAGTTATGAATTTACTTTTCCAGTAACCAATGACCCATGGCTATTACAGGCTATGGGTCTATTATATTGTAGCACAGCTTGTGGTCTTAATCTCAAATCATGTGACAATAACCCTTCATTATAAAGTTTTATGGGAGGTATCCACACCCCCTTATATGGGACCATGGCATAACAGATAAAAAGCTACCTTCATTTCTCCTAAGAGCACATTCATCCAAAGACCAGCGTGGCTCTACCTTTGAATTCTCCATCTCTTCCTATGAGACTACCATTTACCATCCTGTCCTGCACATCATTGCAAGTTGAGAAATCACAGCCCGCTACCCTGCTACCTTGCTACCCCAGCCATATCCATTGCTTCAGAAACAGCAGCCCTTCTCTCTGGTTCTCATTTCCATTTCTTTCATTTGCAGCTCCTAAAGACATTCCTTAACTGTAAGCTATATATAATTCTCTAAAAACATACGTATCTGCTCTTCAAAAACCGTGAGTAGTATTTTATTAAAAATTTGAAATTGTATATTGTTTCCCTTTTTAATATGAAATCTATCAATAAAATTTGAAATTTCAATTATGTTTTTAAATAAGTGTTTACTATATTTATCTATAACACAAGGTTTTTAAATTGTAGTTTTTCATATAATCTAGAATTATCTTTAAATGTGTAAAATTATTGTTTTAGTAAACATTAATTAATTTGTAAGCATCTTCTTAAGTTTGTGCTTATCATTGCCTTTCACATGCTCTTCTTTTCTCGTAGACGTTCCTTACAGTGCATAACCATTATGTAAAGACTGCTGGAGGTCTGCAGGAAATCTCCTCTAGTAGGTCATTATACAAACTTAATTCTCGTCAGTTTAGCTGCATATTTAATTGTGACTTTACTGTTTGTTTTTTCTCCAATACTTTTCATTGAACGTGGTGCTTCATTATTTTCTGACATCTATTGTTAATAAAATTGTCACTTGACTACATAACTGAAAAATAAAAATTAAGATATGAAGCTGTATTCCTAGTGAAACTCCAAGTTTCTAAAAAAGCATTTATACAAGATTGCTTCGTTTTCTGGAGCTTAGCTTCTGACAACAAGAATTCAGATAGGGAGGGGCTCCCCTTTCTGTGAAATCACTGAGCTCCCAGAACCCAGATTGCAAGTTGTGCATCACATACATCACTTTGGAAAATTAACTTAACAATATGCCAAGAACATGAAGTTTTCATTGCTAGATTTCATATTAAAAATGAAATTAATATACAATGCTTTTTAAAAAACAGATACATATGTTTTTAGAGAATTAGATATAATTTACAGGTAAAGCCCATTTTATGCTGTTAAAATAAAGTACCAAACAATTTATCATTGATCTATTTATTTTTATTATGCACATTATTTTTGCATGTGTGTATAGGCATGTACACATGAATGCAGGTGGCTGTAGAGGTCAGCAGTGCCAGATCCTGGAGTTAGAGCTACCACACGTGGGTAGGAACTCAGGGTCTCTGCAAGAACAACACATGCTCTCAACCATGGAGTCATCTCTCCACTCCCCAAGCAATTTATTATGAGGAAGTAAAGCTGAGGGACAATCACCTATTTGTTGTTGTGCAACTTGGCAGTTTTTAAGAGTGTTTTGATCTGAATATTTCCTTTTAGTTAAAAAAAGAGTTCAAGTTACTGATAACGAGAGGCATTACAATTCTGATTAAAATTCAAATCTATACACATAATAACCGTTAGTACTAGCTAGTTTAGGATATAGTGCTGCTTGCCTTAAATATTAACAATGTGCAGATAGCTGCCCTCAAACTTAATTTTACTCTTAGCCAGATAAATGCAGCCTGCTTAGTACTGGGTGGTTGTTTCTGACAATGTTTGAAATAAATGGTCCACTTTGAGCATCCTTTATACAAATAGGGTACTGAAGCCCTATGTTGCCTTGCTTATTCTAGGCTACCCAGTTGCATCTGGTCCCGTATGTCTGTTTGTGTGTGTACATATGCACCGAATTGTGTGAGCACATGCACATGGGAGGCCAGAAGTCAATGACAGGTATCTTCCTCAGTTACTCTTTACCTTAGGGTTTTTTTTTTTGGACTGGAGGGGGACTATAAATGAATGTAGAGTTCAATGGACTGGGATCAAGCCCCAGGGATCTCCTTACCTCTACATGCCTAGCATTGGGATCTCCATTGTGCACCACCAAGTTCACCTTTTAATGTGGAAGCTGGGTTTGAAATTCAGGGTCCTGGGCTTGTCCAGCAAGCACTTTGCCAGCAGAGCTACCTGTCTCAACATGACTGAATCTGTTTTTTGTTTGTTTGTATGTTTGTTCTTTCCAGACAGTGTTTCTCTGTGCATAAGTTCTGGCTGTCCTAGAACTCACTTTGTAGTCCAGGCTAGCCTCAAACTTACAGAGTTCCAAGTGCTGGGATTAAATGCATGTGCCTCCACTGGCCAGCCCCACGATCTATTTTTTAAGTCTTCCTCTTACTTACTTACTTAACATGTATGCTACTGTCTACATTTAATTCCTTGTTGTCTGTGTTCAAATTATTTCTCCCCTCACTATGACTGCCGCTGTCTACTCAGGTTTACTTGTCTCTAGGAGACTAATTCTTCACACATTACCACCCTCACTCTCTAGGTAACCAGTTTTTCTAGGTCATGCCAGTCATTTCTAATTTTCACCCACTTTCTCACTTATGTCATTATAGAATGGCATATCATGCAGAAGACCAAATTATCAACCTCTTTTAAATTAAGTCATTTTAACAAAGACTTCCTATTTCTGCCTTTAAAACTTGGTGCATCTCACATTAAGGAAGCATGCTATCTTTAGTAGGAAACCCACATGAGTGTGCTGACGCTCTCGTTGCCGTTAACATTATGAAACTTTCTGTTCTTTTTGCCAAGGTGAATTGATGTAGTCCAGGATTTTGTTCTTTTCAATAGAAGACTAGCAGCTATGTGAGAAGCTTTAAGGAAAACTGGGTGCGGGCGGGGGGCTTGTATAACAAGTACAGCTTGAGTAAGTGATATTTTTACAGGAGAATTTCTGGCTCAATATACGAAAGAATATTTTACAGCTCCAAATAGCAATCTGAAATCTTTCAAACTGATGTGAATGCTTTTGAATATTAGGACTTCTATGTGATTTCCTTTTAAAACTAGAGAAAAAATGAATTTTGATAATCACTTTCAAAAATTGAATTGTCCCGGGAGAATATCATGTAGTTATACCTCCAGGCATATAAATATAAAGACTAGTTATTTTAAAAAAATCTGTACATTGTTTTGATGCCAGTAATAGGATTGGTGATGCCAAATCTGGATTGTGTTTGATGTTTGACTGTGAACTTAATTGCTATATATAATTGTTTTTTCAAGATGGTCCTTCAGAAGGTGATTTTAATACCTATCTTGTTTATCAATAGCATTAATATGAGGGTGACAGTAAGGTAATGTTTATGAGAGTAACTGTAAGTTTCCAAGCACTGCACTGATCTATGACTAAAGGCAGACAAGGCATCATTCCTTATAAAATTTTATGTAATGAAAAGGTACTCTCTCTATCCTCAACTGTATTTCCTTGACCAATAAGGCTTTTGTACTCAGTAACCCCCATCTTAACCAATGTAGACACAGAGCATTTGGAGTCATGGTAGTGAGTTCCATTGGACAATGCTACTCTAGAAAATTCTTCTAAGAAGATAGGCCTGAAATTCTACAAGTTTGGGAGGCAGAGACAGGAAAAATGGTGAGAGCAAGACCTTCCTGGGCAACAGAATGAGTTTAATGGTAGCCTTCAAAACTTAGTGAGACTTTTCCTCAAAATTATAAAACTACACAAAAGTCAAACAAAAATACTGAGAAAACAATAAAAGGAGGAAAGGAAGAGAAGACTGGGACACAGGGTACTTGCTAAGCATGCATGTGTCCTAGGTTCAATCCCAAACACTGGAAAATAAACACCAAAAATCCCCTCAAAGAAATGCCAAAGCAAAGCAAGGCAAGTTGAAAACACAGTTGATGTAAGTGAGCAAACCGCTCTCATGCAAAAGTGACAATTACATTTGTTGTGCAAAGATTGAAGAAACTGTGAAATGGGTACTTGCACTGGTTATTGCCAATCACTTGGGCAGCATTAGCTGTCATTCTCAGCTGTTTTTACCGTGGAATTTTAGATATTGCCACCAAATATACAACATGGTACTGTGTAGTGTCATAAGTCAGCTAAAACACTTGTAAACATATGTCACGTCAGTCATTAAGGAAAAGGTATAATTACACTTTTAAATGTAGGGAAGCATTCTGAAAGTGGTGTATAATTTTCCAGAATAGACCTTTGTGAACAAATTCCTTCCCAAGTGCTTATGCAGCCTGACATCTTCAGGTTTGTTCAAATCAGAGCCCCGCTGTGAGCATGCCAGCTGCAGACAAAGAAAGTCATTTGTTGGTGAGGCTGCATTTCATTGAGAGGAGCAAGCAGAAGGAGCGGCATCAGCACAGAGCCACAGACGGACAGACCACTCAGGAGAGAGGAGTATACACCCAGGTTAAAACAAGCAGCCGGAAGGGGCAAATTCTGTTCATATTAAAGGAAGACATCTTTAATCATTGATCATGACCAACAAAATACAGGAGCAAATGAGGCTTTATTCCATAAAAAGTTGATATCTTTGTGTTTTTGAGTGAACAAGATATCAAACACATCATGATTCAGCATGCACACATTTTAATTGCTTGTGTGCCTCAGCCTCCCATTCCTTGACAGCAGTGGCTCTCAACCTTCCTAATGCTGCAATGTAATTCTTCATGTTGTGGTGACCCCAAACCAGAAAATTATTTTTTGTTGTTATTTTATGACTGTAACTTTGCTACTGTTATGAATCGTAATGTAAAGAGTTTTGGAGAAAGAGGTTTGCCAAAGGGCTCATAACCCACAAGTTGAGAACCCCTGCTCTAAGCATCTATCCAGCTCTACTGTTTCTTCTTGCCTGGTACCATGGAGCTCCTGATCACAATGCAGGGCACAAAGATCACTTATCAGATTGCTGCTTCACACTGCATATCATTTGACACACAGTGGTTTTATCGTGAGCGTGCTCTACGAATAAAAAATATGCAGAAGCTATATTTATTTCTCTTTCCTTCATCAAATCATTTCTTGGAGGCTTTGGACGTTTCTTAGTTTCTGGTGTCTACCTTAGTATCTCATATATTTTTCTATTTGATAAACTTGATTGGATCAAATACAGCAACACACTAAAATCATACAGAAAAAAGTTTTAAAAAATACAGATCTTTTGCTCAGTGTTTCTTTAATCGTAATATAAATTATGCAATTCTATTGGTATAAAATATCCAAATTTCTGTTCAGTATTATGTTTGTTTACATAATTAATTGTTTGGAGTATCATGTTTTTCTCTAGTTCATTTACCTGAATACAGCCCATGTTGGCCATTAAAAATGTGATTATTTTAGGTTTTTTTCCCGTATTTTTCAGTATAAGAAAATAACCAAAGGGCAGTGTTATTTTAATGACAGGAAAGCAAACAAACAAAGGCCCTGCTTCTGCTTCCAGCACTGGTCGAACACACACTGTCTGAAGCGTGTATGTGTAGACTTGTAAACCCTCCAGTGCCTTTCGAGGTTAAGCAGCAGCTGCAGATTTTTCTTTCATTTTGTTTTGTCCTTCCCTGTCTCGTTTTGTTTTGGTTGCAAGGCCTTGTAAACTTCATGTGACCTAATCCTTTCACTTGCTTGTTAATTCACTCAGTCAGAATAGCATCATCTTTTAATAGGAGAATTTAACCTATTCATATAGACTGTGGAAACTGTTCAGATAAGAGCCGTAAGTCTGCTTCACTTGTCCTTTCTCTACAGGAATTTCCTACTAAATGTTCCCCTCCTTCTCATGGTCACAAGCACCTCAGGCTGTGCTTCTTGCCCCATACACTTCATATCCCTCTAGAGTTACTAGGTGACTATTGGAATATCCATGTTCTTATGGCACAGCTTTGTTGATAATATTTTATTATTTTGATTCTTGCATGAATTTGCATCAGTATTAAGGCATTTTACTTAATGTGTCAACTCATAGCTTTATTTTACAGTTTTATCAAGGGGTTAGTTTCAGTTACATCTGTGATCTCCAGTAGTTTTCTTCTTTTTTAAATTTATTTATTTTACTTTGTGCTTAGTCATGATTTCCTGCATATATTGATGTATACCACATGGATACCTGGAACCCGAGAAGGACAGAAAGGGACATCAGAGCTTCATGGATCTTGAGTTACCATGGTTGTACACTGGCGTGTGGATTCTGGGAACCAAATCTGGGTCCTGCATAGCAGCAAGTGATCTTAACTGAAGAGCCATCTCCCCAGCTTAAGATGAGACAGCTTTCCATAAAGTCAGATCCTGTCTCCTGAACAGTCCTCTCACATTCCTCTGAGAACAGATTACACTTGTTCTAAACTCACCTTAGGTTTTATTGTTAATAGTATTTCCCTAAAGTTTGGGGATTTTCCTTGATTTTCTTCTGTATCCTATTGACTGTACTAAAGTGCTCCAGACTGCTTAAGCACATGCTTTTCTTCCTAGTCTGGATTCTTGGTGCATGTGTATTGGTAAGGATGACATAAGGCTCTGCATACTTCGTTTGTTATTAGAGCATGAATATTACTTTATATCAGATTTAACATTATCCCACAAAGCTATCAGTCTTAATTTATGTAATTCAGGGATTTGAGATTATGCTAATTTTCTGTTATGGTCCACCATGGAGTGGTAACTACATGGGAAAACTCCAAAAGAGAGTTTATTTTACGTATACATTTTAGTCAGATGAAATCAACTAACTGATTGAGTAAAATAATGATAAAATGTGTCCTGGAAATCAGGATGTCATAAAAAGGAACCCAAAGAAGGTAAAGATACAGAAGCTGCAGAACATTTTGGTCCTTGAATGTGGGTGTGGAATGAACTCAGTGCTTCTTTCTCCCAGAGGGGTTGGCGTGTTCCTAAAGGATGCACCACATGTAAGTCACCTGTGACACTGCTTATGCTGCTGACAATTTAATTGCAAAAATGGCCATCTTTTCTGGAGAAAGATCTGAGCAGGAAATTGTGAGGGCTACAGAGTACTTAAGTAAAATCATAAGAGTTAGAATTTGACTTTTATTCGTAGTGGTAGACTAGGGGCTACAAGCCTGTCAACTGCCCATGAACCTATTATTCAGTATAGGGATATCATTTATACTAGGTGTTGGTGTCTCTGGTTAGATAGGTGGAGAGAGCTCCCTCTACTGGTTGCCTTGTGAGTTGCCCTGTTAAGTACCCTTGCAGAGGTTAGCCTCCTGCTCTATCCTCACTGTTGGGTGTTGAGAAAAGAAGGGACAGAAGTGAAGAAAAACAAAGCAATAACAAACAAGCCCTGGTAGAAATGAAAAGTTACAGTACACTCTTCACTATATGGACAATAATTTAGAAAGGTTGTTTCTTTTGCAAGCAGTGTTCTCTTGGTCTTATCTGCTATGTGATTACTTCCCAAACTTTCAAAACTCTGCCTCATGTCTCATATATACTCATTCAACCTCCTCTGAACGTGGAGAGATGTCTCTATAAGAATTATGGCCCAAAACTTCTTTTTTTATCTAACTGCTTCCACACCTTAAGTTACAACTTTTCCTGGATGACCATTTATGGAAAATCCTGAGAGTCTATTTTATTGTTCATAAGCAAAGTGCTTATGAACATCTCCATCAATATGTAGCTTTTGCCAAAAGTGCATGAAGCTGTATGTAACTTGGTATAGAGCATTTGCCTAGGATAGTCTTCAGGGTTCCTTAGAGGAACAGAACAGATGGGATGAGTACTTACAAAAAAGGAATTTATTAAATTGGGTTGCATGATAGGAGCTAGGTAGTTTATCAATACCTGCCTACATGCCAGAGAGGCTAACCCAGTACCTCTTTAGTCCATACATCTGGGTGTCTCAGCAGACTCAACATGACCCGAAAAATCCGGAGTAGTCTACTGTTGGGCACTCTACCAACAATCCTGGACTTTGGAGGAATGTCCTCCAAGGCCCATGAGTCAAGGCTTCAGCCCTAGGATGGCTTTGGCCCCAAGAGTGGACCTGTTCACAGATGTTAGGACCTCTGGGAGGTGGTACCTAACGCGAAGTCTGTACTCACTGGAAACATCTCCTGGAAGAGCATCACCCACTCCACCCCATTCCTGTCCTTCCTGGATCACAGCGGTAGCAGTTTGCTCTGCCGCATACCCTCCCACAATTCACCAACCTTGCCAGAGTCCAAAGGAACTGACTGCATAATTTTGGACTAAAACCTCTAGAATTCCTATCAAAAATCAGTTTTTTCATCATAAGTTAATTGCTTCACGTATTTAAAGTACTGAATAATGCAAGTTTATATTTTCTTCCTTAGTTATAATTCTGTACTATAAGAAATTAGTGATGATCTTCATTAATTTCTTATGAACAAAGCTATAAAAACTGTTAAGAATATAACAGGTGCTGACAAATATGATTACCACAAAAAAACAAGTTACTTTATATACTTACTGTCTACTTTTCTAACTTTACAATTATTTATTCCCAAAGGCAGTCACTATTTGTAATTCATCTTTGATGCTACCTATAATGGTCCAAAATACATATTTGTTAAGTAACAGTGATATTTGTTCTTCATTGGCAAATATTTGTAGATCTCATTCATTGGAGGCAATGAAAAAAGAAATGTTTAAAAGAGATCTTTGCGCTCATCATGTCCTGAGGTAGACATGGCATTCTGTGAGTGACCAAGGTCACCCTCTGGCTTGAGCTCTGCACACAGCCCATCCCACTGGTCTTTTCCACTTCTCATGCCATAGCTCATCTGTCTTTGAGCTTGTTTAGCTCCACACCTACCCTCTCCCCGCCCTTGTCTTACCCTTCGCCTGTGGACTCACTCTTTTTTTCTCACGAGAATTCTCCTGGTTCTCGAAGTACAGATTTGTCTAGACCCACTTTGATTTTTTCTGATTACCACAGTTCCAGCTCTGGAACCTGCTCAACCGTTGCTGTTTTTCGCAATTCTGCTTTGCACAGAGGACTCTCAACCAGCTTCTAATGGTCCAAAGTGAGAGCCAACGGACTGATAAACTTGTTCCAGCTCTTCAATACCTGTTAAAGATATACATGCTCTGTTTATTGTACAGACACTTAAGAAAATATACAATATACATCGGGCAAAATAATCTATAAATTCTAAAACCAGAGTTACACTGTCTTAACAGTATTTTCAAAGGATGACCCTCAAATCTATTTCTGGTAACCTATCTATCTCAGAACCTAATGAATATAGGTTACCCTGAGCAAAAGACACATAAAGATAAAATTATTTTAAGGACATAAAAATATTTTTAGGGGTGTGTGTGTGTGTGTGTGTGTGTGTGTGTGTGTAGATAGCGGTATCTGAGCAGCAGTACCCGTGGAGGCCAGAGTCCTTAGACCTCCTGTAACTACAGTTACAGGTGATTGTGAGGTGCCTGATGTAGGAACTGAACTCCAGTCCTCTATAAGGACAGTGCATACTCTTAACTGGTGAGCCATCTCTCTGGCCCAAAAGAACACAAATTTTACTCTTTCAATGAAATTCTTTCTTTAGTTTAGTACATACATTTTGCTAGACCAGATGGAAAGACTAATGTCAGGCAAGGCAGTAGTGACAATTACAAAACTAGAGAGAAGATTTATTTTAAAGCCATTTTCCTAGACGTGTTAATGGGAGAAAGTTTAAAACTCTGACAGGAAGATTTTACAGTCTGTGAAAATCTCTGACTGGGTCACCATTACTCGAAGGAGGATCTGTTGAAAATAAGAATTCACAGCTTTCCTGCTGACATGGGGAGAAAGAAAACTTCAAAGGAAACCTTGAAGAAATGATTTTTAAAGTAGGAGAGTTGAGGCTTGACCTAGTAATAGGTTTTTGAAAGGGTGTTTGGTATCTCTGTGGTAAGTCAGGCTGTGCCACGGACAAGCTCCAAAGCTGAGTACAAGCAGGCTGGAGGCAGCTTAATAACAATATTGATTGGCTATAAACAAAGACAGGCACACGAAGCCAGGAGAGCAGAGAAAAATGCACTGGGGGAGAAAGATTATTATCCTCCTTTGGGATGACTAATACCACGGTCTTAGAAATTCATTTTACAACTACCGATTTTGAGATCTTTCAATGTGTCCAGTACTTCATAAAAGGCACACTTCTCGCCCTAACCCTCAAGGTCTCTGCAGGTTACTTTGTGTTTTTTAGGGTAGAAGAGGGAGGGATCCACAGTATCTATACGTAAACTTAAACCTGCCACTTCGATATTACCAGTAACCCGCATCCTACTGAATAATTCTGGGAAAGGCACTGCACCACGCAGACTGGCTCTCGACGTGTCTCTGCCACAGTACAGCTCAGTGTATTAAGATGGCTCATGCATGTCACTTTTCTGAGCTTTCATTTCCTCTTGACGACACGTGGGACACGATTACAGTTGCAGTGGTGGGAAGAAAGGAAACAGTAAACACAATAAATTTAGAATCAGCTTCTAGTTCTAAATTTTAAATTCTCGTGAGATTTGAGATACAGCACAGCATTCTGATGTAACTTCCAAAAATCTAGAATAGATTTTTTTTTCTTTGTGTAAGAATTGGTTTGTATCATGCCTATTGGGGTTTCTCAGAATTGATGATGCATATAGCTGGCTTACAGCCTTTGAGCTTGCCCTCTGTCTGAGCTGTAGTAGGCAGAAGAAGCTCTAAATCCCCAAACATCACAGTAGGTGAGCTTTTGGGAGCAAGTTAGCTACATCTTAAAGTGGCAACCATACACACATCCGAGGCTCTGGAGTTCATAGTCATCTACCAATCAAAGGACACTACTCGAGGCAGGAAGAATTCTAGAACTGAAGGGGTTCAAGAGAAATAATTGGATTTTATAATCTAATGAGGAGACAAATATCACCAAACAACAAAGAGTATTATTATAAACCATGACTCCACATCTGTGTTCGGCCATGGTCATGACAATGTTATGTGCCAGCACTGACCAGCTTCATTCAAAGTGCAGCCTGCCAGTGTGTCACTGTGGGCCTGTGAACCTCCATATGCATGATTCAGAGTGTCTTGGACACTACTGAGAATCTGCTGAGTGCTCATTCGTGGAATTGTGCCCCTGGAACACTGGGTGTTGGAAGTCTGGGCATGGAGATGCATTCATTCCCTAGTTCATCTTTGTAGATTCTTTAATTTGCATCTATTTAGGTACCTTGGCATTTTCCTCCAAATTGAAAACAGTTTTTGTATTTGTTTTTCTTCTCTACTCTGCTCCTGCCCCTTATTCCAATACTTTAAAAACATTCCAACACAAACTATCTCCTGTGTGATTTTGTCTTGAGGTCTAATTTTTAGAGACACTTAAGACACCTTAACTTATGCAAAGCCTGACATATTCTGGCCTGTACAGAAGCTGTTGCCGTGTGGTGGTGGTACACACCTTTAATCCCAGCACTCAAGAGGCAGAGGCAGGCAGATCTTCATGAGTTCAAGGCCAGCCAGGTCTACAAGAACTAATTCCAGTAAGCTACAACTATATACAGAGAAATTCTGTCTCAAAAAAAATAGCTGTTGCTTCAGAACCCTTGTCTACTGGCACACTCCTCCTAGCAGAGCAAAACATATGGAAGAGGTAGGGCAGTGTGGCGAGTTGACAAGAAGAGAGATTTCCAAATTGTTTGCAAATACATCTTTGAAGCTGTATTTCGTATTTAAAAATCCATGTGAATGTTTCCTTCTGCACAATACTTCATGTACGTTTTATTACACAATGCTAGATTCGTAGTCCTGGCACAGTGTCTAGACTTCTACAGCAGGGCTCTGTTTAATCTCTCTGTTTCTGGTATTGTCAATAAGTGATACTTTCCATTCGAATATGCAAACTTGATCACATCCTGCTTTAGGTTAAAACTTTGAAAGAGGCTGACTGCTGAAGTTCAGGTTAAATTCCAACTCCTTAGCCTGCTTTAACGCCCTGCATAAGTTGGCCTGGGCATACCTTCCCAGAGCATTTGCTGTCGTCTCCTTCCTTAATGCTTTGCTGTCGTGAATGCCCCCAATCCCTTTAAATTTCTGTATTTTCTTGACTCAGACTCTCATTCTCTTGGCTCAGTCTGGAATTTCCTCTGCTACCCTTTAACCTGTCTGTATAATAGTTCTTCTGTGTTTCGTGCCTCCCAGGTAATGATTCTCTGTCTGGGCTTATGCCTATCCATGTGTTTCGGTTGCTTCTTGATCTTTCTTCACCATAGCACATTTCTTACCCCTTTGCTTTTGCTTGTCAGTCTGGTTCTTCCTTGGAAGACAAACACATGAAAAAGATTGCCCCAGGGCTCCTTGTTGTCCAGTATCTTGCCCAGGTAAAGATTATGAGGTCCTTAGGGTTAAATATTGTTCCTGGCACCAGCCAGCCTGCCACTCTGCAAGATCTTTCAGTCCTGGATTCCTCAGCTATATACTGTGGAAGATAATATCCTCATTATAAGATGATTAAAAACAAATAAGTCATGTGGTTTAGCAAAATGACCCATAGAATGTGTATGATAAATGACAGTTACTACTACTATAATTACTACCAGTTATTAAGATTCTAATAACAATTTTGATGTTATTAGGCATTCAATATATAAGTATGTAATGACTGTATAAAAACAAAACAAATGGAAATATTTCATACCTTTCATTTGTTAATGAGCCTAGTATTTGTCATTGCCTATCAAGTTCTTGAAAAAACAAAGCCAAACTGGAGCTAATGATACAAACAAGATTAAGTAGCATCTAGGAAAATTTTCTTCATTGCTTTATTGTCACAAATAAATGTATATCTGTGGATGCAACTGACTTTTGTCCTTTACTGGATTTTTATAATTATATAATTAGGATAATAGCCAGAGAATGTCATCGTCTGACTGCGACTTAGCTCCTCTGAAAGGCTCCTACATCTTAATCCTTAGAACCCATGAATATGCTATTTTTCATAGTAAAAGATTTTGTCAATATGGTTAAATTAGGGAATCTTAAAATGGGAAGATTAGCCTGTATTATTCAGGTGAGTTCAATATAACCACAGGGCTTGCAGCAGCGGCATCAGGAGGCCGAGTCAGAGAGGAACGATATAATGATGGAGGCAGGGCCAAAAGGACAATATAACTTGTGTCAGAGTGAGGGTGGCCCCCAAGAACTAGAACAGGCAGGGAGCAGATTCTTGGGGATCCTCAGACGGAACAAACCTTGCTGGTACCCTGGTAGACCACGGAATACTCTGCCCTCTAGAACTCTACGCGATGATTTTCTATTGTTTGAAGCTGTACTTATTGATTGTTGTGGTTTGTTACAGCTGTAGCCGGAGAAAGACGGCTTTGCTGACATACACTGAAATATTGCTGACAAGTGGCTTTAGAACAGTTTTGGGGATGAAGAGATTGCGAAGCATAAACTGACAATGAAGAGATGATCTCATCTGTAAAAAGAGATGAAGACACTCTAGAGATAAACTTTCAACTTCGGCTAGCTATTTCAAGGGGGGTGGGGGACCAGCCTTTCTTACTAGAGGCTCTGGCACATCTATATCTACTTACCGCTTTAATGATGCTGTTTTAAACACGTGGCTCTGTAATGTGTCTATGTGCTATAACTAGCCTTCACTCGTTACTTTTCCTTCCTTGAAGTGTCTGGCTTTTGCATTTCCATACCTTTCAGGTGATCTGAAAATAGTTGTATCCTCTCAAAACCATTTCAATTTTCTTTCAGTTTTTATTGGCTTTCAGAGATATTTTGGAAATATAGGCATCTTACCTTTATTAAGGCTTCTTATTCACGAATAATGTTATACTTCAGACCTATCTGTCTTACCTGAATTCTCAGTAAAGTGTCATCTCTTCAAATTAGTTCTGTAGGTTTAGCATTTGATTGAGTTCTAGAAAAGGCATTTCGGCTCTGATGAATGGATGCTTCCATCTTCTGTTATACTATCTTCTCATCTTATTTTATTGTCATGGGAACTTATGCTTGATCTGTTTTCCTGTTTTGGTCCCATTCCTTCCAGGTTGTACATTTTATGCTCATGAGAAGTACATGTATTGTATATAATTTTCTTTTTTGTTGCCTGGGATATTTTTTTTTTCCTGTAGAGATTTTTTTCTTGTGTAGTCTATTTCTTTCTCTTCTGTGTGATTTTATTACCGAAGAAAAATTCGATGCTTCTCTTTGTTGGAGGAGTAAGGAGAGGAGGAAGGGGAAGAGGGAGGGGGAAGGGAGAATGAGGGGGATAAGGAGAAGAAAAAGGAGAAAGAGCAGCAGCAGCAGCTTGGGAGGGCAATGACTCAACAGGCAAAGAGAAAGGTGCTTGCCACCAAACCAGACAACTTGGTTTAATTCACAGAATCAACATGGTAGAAGGAGAGAGCTCCCTGCTGGCAGTAGTCCTATGATCTCCACACATTCACTGTGGCATCTGTATGAACACAATAAAAATAAAGTCTTACAAAAAGAAATAATAAACAGTGGGGGATAGGCAGACACTCAACAAAAACACGCAGAACATTCAGTGACAAGAGTAAAAGAAAGAATATCAGGTCCTGTACCTAAATGGGTGGTCAGCTAATCCTCAAGTCCTGTACCATGTGAAGCAATACACCCCAAATCTTAGTCTATCCTCTACTCTGCCCAGTACTTACTGAAATCCCAGTCAATCCTTACTATGTTCTCATTCTCCTTTGTGTTGTACCAAAACAAACCATTATCTTATTTCACCTGGATAGATAAATCCTCTGCAACCTTAAGAGAAACCAGTGGTTATGAGCTCTTGGGCATCTAACGAAAGATTCCCATTGCATTGTGGGAAACCTCATTGTTGGGGAAGAAATTATTACCTGCCAGTTGATACAATTTTACTTGGATGGTAAATGTCATTGACTAAGTAGACAGCTGCAGTTCTCTGATGTACCATTCGCTTTCACAGCCTTTGATTATCTCTGTGCATCCCACAGTAGAGCTCTCTCTGTCTTTGACTCTCAGCACTTGCCATGGCTGTGTGCTCATCAGTGAAAGATCTCTACAATACATGCCTTCCTCCACATCAGAAGGAGAACATGAATCCTGAAGAATACATCATAGTTCTGACATTCCAAGGAAAATTGATTTGAAGGAGAAAAATAATTTCAGTTTTAACTTGTTATTTTGAATCTCTGTCACCCTACTGAAACTGATAGCAAGGCAAAATTAAATTGTGCAAAGATACCATGGCTAATATAATATATGCAAAAGAATGATCTCACTGATAAACATGAAATGCAGTTTTGTATATTGTAACTATTTATGAACATATTTACATTTATGTACATATATAATAAATACATATAAAGAAAATTAGGAAATATTAATGGTTAAGCCTAGGTACGGATATATGAAAATTGTTTGCATATGTATTTTAACTTTATAATACCTAACCTCATAATTAATGAATTTAAAATACCCATAACTACATTAAAATTTCAATGCACATAAAATTTGAATGAGAATCTTTCCCACTTATATAAGAACATGGGTGGTAGAGTGAATGCTATGCATTAAGCACATGGAACACAACACCAGCTGGCAGTGTGAAAGAGGCTGTGGCATGCCATGGTGGCACTCAGGATCTAAAGCAGCAGTCAGGCACACATCCTTTCCTTCCTGCTTCCATGCTTCCTGATTCCGTCTGCTGCCTGCTTTCCTGCAGTCATAGCCAATGACATGCTTGGGATAGGATCGGAACTCTTTTCAACTGGAGCTGCCCATATGTTCATTATAAAAAATGTGTTTGCATTTTCACTGCAGCGCACCGCATATACTGACACTGCCTGACTGTGAATTTGTAGCTGGAAGAGAAGAAGGACTGGCAGATGAAGGGAAAGAAAGTTGGTAAGAAGTAGAACTCTGGTGTGAGAGTTTGGGAGTTTCATGAGCCTGTGGGAACTCTTCCCTTTAGCTTGGGTCCCATGACAGAATGCTTGGGTTACTGATTTTCCTCCCCTCAAGCTCATTCCACAAGATATACTTATGATTCCATCAGCTATAACAGCACATGAACTTTCTCAACACATTCCCATATGCAATGAATGTGTCTAATCTCCAGTTGGTAGAAGTCTGACTTTAAGATGGTTTTCTTTTTCCCAAGCATCGATTCCATTAATTTCTATTTCATGGGTACTCCTGTAGTTAACAGCCCTGTGTGCTCTGATTTAACTGTGTATCATGTAGTTAGAGGGAAGACTGGTGAGATGGGTCAGTAGCTGGTTGGAGAGTAGACAGCTGTATGGACAGATGGGCAGAGAGAAAGAAGTGACTCGATGTTCTCCTTGCTTTTGACAAATCTTAGAACATCTACTGGAGACCAAGTGATGACATCTAGCGTACAGAAATTGTGAAAATTTTATTTGTTGAATCTACATTATTGTGCTTCATTTAATTGGCACCTGTCTGGAATGCTGTATCATCTTGTCTTAATAAAGTTTATGACTTTTGTAAGATTTATTACTTCTACTAATTTCAGGGAAATGCCATATTATAATCAATTTTATTTTGTAATTGACTACCTATGATTTCATTTGCCCACTGCACGACCTTGCTGGAGAAGCCAAAGAAGTACAGCAGTTTGGGAGACTTAAAGCAACAGAATTGTATTTACAGTGTAATTACAGTGACAAAGTAGTAATGAAGTTATTTTATAGTTGCAGGTCATCATAACATGAGGAATTGCGTGAAAGAGTTTTAGCGCTGGAAGACTGAGAACAACTGAGCTAGAGGGTTTCCAAGAGGGTTGCCTTTCACTCGAATTGTTACAAAAGTAAGATATCGGGAGGACACAGGCAAGAGCTCAGAACCTAGAAATACCTTTCCCCACTGTGTGCTCCTCTAGGAAGTCTAGACTCACCAGGTGCTGGCTATGACCATCAGTTGTGCTGAGTGCCCCTCTTCCTGCTTCTCTTTTCGTTCTTGCTTCCTCTAGCAATGCATTCCCTCATGGCTCTTCCTTATTATCAAGATCCCACAGATTATTCAATGACTGAATTAAAAGACTTTTTCCAGCTCTCCTCCCCCCACCAATGTATTCTATTCTATTCTATTCTATTCTATTCTTTCCTCCACCTTTTTATAGTAGGGGTCAGTCTCTTTGAGCTTAGTTCTCAGACCCACTATACAATCGCAAGTTATTTCATCATTTATTTAGCCTGGTTTATAGTTTGGTAAGCCGGAAACACAAATTAATATCTCTATGTATATTGTTTATCATGATTCTCAGCACAAAGTAAGTCAATGCATATATGTTAGCTATGCATTGCTAGCATTTGTTTTTGTCCTGTGATTCTTTGTAAACACCAATGCATGCTTCACTACTCTGGGTAACATGGATGGTCAGGAATTGCACTCTCTCCAGCCTTGCATGCCACATGGTGCTAAGAATATGCTTATCAAATAGATGTGATATGTAAATGTTTATAGTTTTAATAGAGAAAGTAAAACTTCTCAGAGTATGTCTTAAATCTTACTCACCATGACTCACTGTTCTTTATTGAAGTCATACTAGAAAATTTTTCACCAATTACATACTCATCAAACATTGTGGTTTTGTGTTTTGATGAATTAATAATAGAATAAAATAATTGTAATCCTCATTATAGTACAATTTTGATACTTACTAGAAACTCATGTATTTATCTTGGTTTCTCATCTTCATGGAACCATGCAAAGAAGCTTTTAATGGTTTTCCAAGTTTACAGAAAATATGAAGCTCAGATAGGCTAATCCAGCTACAACATGGAATACCAGTTACATCATAGGATAAGCCAGCTTCACTGTGTTGTCTTCTTTCCTTTGGTTATTGTAATATTTTAAAATGTGAGCACTCGAGGGAGTTGTCTACCATGATTCCAATATTTTCTTCTGCCTGCTGTGTTCATTGAATATTATCTTCTACCCTTTTCCACTAACAGCATGCAATTAATTATTCCATCATCCACAAGTCTTCCCTACAACACAGTCATCCTATTCTTACTGAACGTAGCTCCTTACCTCCCCTCAGCTGCCTACTTATTATAGTAGTGATTCTCAACCTTCCCAATGCTATGACCCGTTAGCACAATTAACTAATGCTGTAATGAACCCAACCATAACATTATTTTGTTGCTATATCATAACTATAATTTTGCTACTGTGTTTGCCTGATTGTTTTAGGCAACCCCTGCGAAAGTCATTTGACCCCCAAAGGGGTTGTGACCCACAGGTTGAGAACTGCTGACTTATGGTCTCCATCAAATGAATTCAGAAAAGACTCAGAATGTAGTATGGAAGACACGGTTTATTGGAAGCATCAGGAGGCACTTTCAAGGGTGAGAGTGGGCAATGATCAAAGGCACCAAAACATTGGAAACCATTCATAATGGCAAAAAGAACATGCATAGGAAAACACTCTCAGGGTAAGAAAGGACAGTGCCCAAGGGAGTCATTGCAGAGGAAATCATTCTCACCTTGTGAGAGCAGACTATGCCAAAGGGATCATGTTTAGGAAAACACTGTTATGGGGCAAGAGTGGACCATGTGGGTAGACCATTGTGCTGGCCTATAGCCTCTAGACATTATTTTCTGAAGTTTCATGGTTTATGTTTCCTGGGAGTATTTTCTTATATGAGTGATTGATAGACACACTCCTTTTCTGTTTGTTTTCCCAGAAGGCCTCCTGCTAGGTAATAATCTGATAATCTCAGCAGTTCAGAAAGCCACTTTCTCTGTCCAGGGCCAGCAACACCACTAAGATCCTATATCTTCAACTATAAAGCATACAAAAACAGATTTACAAAGATTAAATCAAAATAAGGATGTATAAGATGAGAAATGCTCTACCAGGAGGAAACATCTTTTCCTTAACAGGCCTCAACAAGACCCTGCTACCTCCTTTCCTTATGGTTCTTCGGCTTTAAAAAGAGACAATTATGATGCTTCCTACCTTCTTTTACACGAGCTGTTGTTTTCATTTGTAAACTTAATGTGCTCCCAAGGACACGAAGGCAAGGCTGTGAGGAAGGGAGTCAGTCCCCCTGGACTATCTTCAGGCCTTCTAACTCAGTAGTAGCCACAGCTGCTTCTTCAGCCACACCTACAGCTCCATTCTTGACTTGATGTGACACGGGTATATTCTACTGCATTTCTATCAGTTCCTTTGTTCCCCAGGACCCTGAAACCTCTCTGGGATGCATAATGTGTCATAGGGGGGTCAATAACAGAAATTAATATGAGTAAATAACCTATTCTTGCTTTAGCCAGGACTTTGAAGAATGGTGGAAGTATCTGGCGAACTGTTGAAAACACCTATGTTATGAATTTATTATTATTCCACAAGTTGGGCAGAGTGGAAAGACAAAAGCATGGCCAGCATGTTCACTATGTTTCTAACATATCATACTCATAACAGGGAGCAAGAAGAGGAAAGGAGGAAGAGAGGGAGGGAGGGAGGGAGAAGAGAGGGAGACAGGTGGGAGTGGGGAGAGGAAAAGTTGAGATAAAAGGATAATGTTCCCAATAAAGCTTAAGGTAAAAGGGGAATTTGAATATCTCTGCTCTAAAAGTAAACAAGAATGGAAGTTGTTAGATCCCCAGTGGGCTTTTCTTTACAGTAACCTGCTGAATTGTTATTTTGTGGCTCATACTCACCACTATGAAAAAAATCCACTAAGACTGTGCTCTTCATATTTTTTCCACATATTGAGTGTGTGCTGAAAAAAAGGCCACATCTGTGTTAATTATTTTCTAAGACTAGGGATCTGGAAAGATGGTTCAGCACTTAGGAGCACTTGCTGCTTTTCTTGAAAAACCGAGTTAGCGTTCCAGCTTCCAACAGCAGGGGCCAAAGGCTCCTGTAACTCCAGCTCCAGGGACATTTGATGTCTCTGTTTTCGGTAGGCATGTATATTTACATACCCAGACCTAAATGCAGATGTATGGCATAATTAATTTTTTGAAAATCTTAAAAATATTTTACACGACTAGTTGATTGATTTATATTTCTATGGTAACAGAATGTAGCAGACCTGGAACCATATTATCTGGGCTTTCTTTTCCCCTTCGATGCTGTTTATTACTCACCTCTGTGTCTGACCTAATGCCCTTGTGACCCTTGGGCTTCGACCAAACGAAAGTCTAAGAGAGGAAGATAACAGATTTCCTTGTTGTGTTGTGTCTCGTCTACCTGATACTCCCACAAATATATTTTAAAAACATTTTGACTTATGACAGTCTTTGTTCTGCTACTACAAAGTTGCATGAAACCATTACAGTGTGAATATGGTATTCAGGTAATTGTAATCCACATTCCTGGGTCATGGCCACTTATATTTGGCTCTAGAATAAAGTACTTCCTGTTTCCTTTGAGTTGAGTGTTGTGCCTTGCTTTCACATGAACATAGCTAGAACTTAGGTTTAAAGACAACTAACTCCATTTTCAAACTTGATAAGTTTATACTTCTATAAAATGGCAAAAGAAAATAACACAATTAAAATATTAGATAAATTCTCAAAAATATCAATCACTGCAGATATTACTTCCTCAAACATCTCTCTAAGATTAAAAAGCAGAACAAAAAATAGAACATGAAAAACGACAAGGATGAAGACAATATGATTTTTTTGTAATTATGTGTCTTGATAAAATTAGTTCTAACCATAAAAATATGATAAAATGAACAGTTACATCCTAGCACTTATTTATATTGTCCTTTATTATTTATATTTCAATGGTTTCTTGTTGTCGGGTTTAATAACATTTGCTTCATTTTCATTTCATGTGTCTGTCAAATACTTTCATGACTATAATTCTTTCAGTAGCAATGATTACTAGCTTACTGACACCCTTCCCACTACCCTTTAGCCTACTAGAGAAAGTTTATACATTATAAACCTTATCCATTTCAAATGTATGGTCCACTATCTTTTAGTATGTTCACAGAATTTTTCAATAATTATCATTATCTAGTTGTGAAATCCCTTTTCCTCCAAAGAGGCCTGGTATCCTAAAAGTCATTGTCCATCAAACTTCCCAGCCATCGGCAATCACTTTGCTTCTCTCTGCAATTAGTGGGAGGTATTCATGCGAGAAGGGAGATGAAGGCAATCAATTTAGGCTTGCTACTACAGTGTTCTCTTGAGATTTACTAGAATAGAGTCCTCCCACAGGGAGACATAGAATCTTATTTGAAATATATTCTCAGGGCCACCAAAAGGCAGTATATTTAGTCACCAACTTTTGTTAGTAATCAGCTTAGCTTCTTTGGGAGGCGTATTCTACACTGGTGTTCCTACTTCTATCACTGCAATATGTAGACAGTGATATCCAATAGGTAGGAGAAAACCTGCAGGAACTGTTGTGAATTCATTACAGACACATAGAGGGACACATATTATGCAGGTCTAGTCTTTGATCTTATTGAGCAATAATGCATTTAAAAGCAACACCAAGTTTACTTTTGACTGAAGTTTGCCAGGTAGTCCCAATTTCCTTGACATATGACTATTGGAAACACAGCTTCTTTTCTTTTTCAGTTTTAACAATATTAACTCTTATGCCACCACATTGTGCACTCTCTCTCTCTCTCTCACTCTCTGAATGTGTGTGTGTGTGTGTGTGTGTGTGTGTGTAGATTACTGAGTGGCTACAAAAGGATTAAAGTATCTGTAGCTGAGTTGGAGTAGTTAAACAAGGCCTCATGGAGGCAGAGAGCTGATACAGATGCAGGGAGAGTCACTGAAGTTAGAGAAGCTATTAACAAGCACAGCTGGAGAACTGCTGGAGGCAGGACCACAATGATGAGCTAGGCATCAGGGTTGAGCTGAGCTCCAGAGATGAGGCCCAGGACCAGGTCTAGACGATAGATACAGGGATGGATAGGAGGATGACAATTTTGGTAGCTACTCAGTAGTGAGGACCGAGTTGAGCCAAGTCCTAAGAACTAATAGTCACTTGATAAACCATGTGGTTAAATGACAAGTTGGAGGAGTTATTGTCACACCTTCTGAGGTTCATATGAGGGTGCTCTCCCTTTTTGAGGTCTAAGTGAGGGTGCTGCATCCTTCATTCTAGTAAGTTTGATGTTTTGGGTCCTGATTTATTGATATGGTTTTAATATGCTTGTGTACTCATTTGTTTCAATCTATCTTTGCATGTTTATAGGTAGTGTGATGGCTGATCTCAGTTGTCAACCTGACTGTATCTGGAATCAACAAAAACACAAACCACTGGGTAGTCCTTTGAAGATTTCTTTTGATCATATTTTTTGAAGTCAGAACACACACCCTAAATATGGACAGAAAAAAAATTGGCTTTTTTCCTGTTTCCCCTTGCTTTCACTGACTAGTTCATCTCTTCAGTTGCTAAAGCATTTCTCCACCCATATTAGGCCGAAATTGTTCGGGTTTCCAAGGCAGCTTCCCAGAACCCTTCAGTCCTTTGGTGCCATATTAGGAGTATGGAATTGAGTCACTGGTAGGTTCTCAGGTTCTCTGGTATGAGACAGCCATCATGAGACTTGGACCACATCTTATAGACCAATCTAATAAATCCTTTATAAATACATAATTATCCTTAAATACATGCATTCATCCTACCAGTTAGGTTCCTTCAGAGAATCCTAACACTGGGAACTTTTACTTTTAAGAATGAGTGAGTTTCCAGCCTCTACCTCATGGATGGTGTTGGAACAATGGTGGTGTCAGCCTGCGTGGTGAGACGGAGAGTAGTCCAGCCTCTGCATCTGCATTCAAAACTGAGATAAACTCTGCTTTCAGTGGAGTCACACAGGGGAAGGAATATCACGCAAGCCACTGTTTTGCATAGTGTGAATAACTTGGAGAAGGCACAGACTGTTGTTCACATATGAAGACGCAGATCTGACCAATTGGAAGTAGTGTCTGATAAGCATCAATAAGTCACAGATTTATAGATGCTCTAATATCTGGAAGCTTTTCACCATTTTTGCCTGTCTGAAAAACATATTTTCTCCTCTCTCTGCCCTTAACTTACTTTTGGAACTTGAGCTTTTTGGAAACCATGTATAGTTTCCTTTTCACTGTATTGCCTAACTTTCTTGGAAATGGTTTAGCCCTTCTTTCTGTCTGCATGTGCGCTCACTGTGACCAGCTGAAGTCCTTTCAGTGTCTGCCGTGTGGTCACACTTCCCCACTGCTGCATGACAGCTTCTTTCTTTTTAACTGCTTCTCTCTGGTTGCTTCAATTAAGTCTCTTAGGGAAAAAAAATTCCAGCCAGCATATAAGGAACCAATTTCCTTAGAAATTCTCAATAGCTGGATTATGATTGATTAATTATCCAGTAGTTCAAGGTAATTTTCAAACAAATATAGAGTGTACTAAATCAAAGTAGTTTTATTCCAAACTTTGAAATGCAATGTAAGCCATGAATATGGTACATATGTAACTTAATTATTCTAAGCTATAATGAAACAACTAAAAACAGATGGCATTACTTTCAGTAATACAATTTTTCTTTTTTCCATTTTTTCTAGTCTTTTCCCGTGACCTCCTATCCACTCTTCTGCATCTATTCCTCAGAAAAAGTCAGGCTTCTCATGGGGGTCAACTAAGCATGGCATATCAAGTTGAGGCAGGACAAAGCTCCAGCCCCTGTATCAAGGCTGAGCAAGGCATCCCATCATAGAGAATAGGTTCCAAAAAGCCAACTAATGTGCCAAGGACAGATTCTGATCCCACTGCTAGAGGCCACACAAATAGACCAAACTACACAACTGTCACCCACATGCAGAGGACCTAGGTGAGTCCCATCCAGGCTCCCTATCTGTCGGACAGTGAGCTCCCACAAGCTCACATCAGTAGGGTTTCCCTATAATAATCTTGACACCCCACCCCAATTGCTAATATAATTCCTCCTCCCTCTCTTCAACTGGATTCCTGGAGTTTAGCCCAGTGCTTGGCTGTGGACCTTTGCATATGCTTTAGTCAGTTACTGGATGAAGGTTCCAGGATGATAATTAGGGTAGTCACCAATATGATTACAGGAAAAGGCCAGTTCAGGAACCCTCTCCACTATTGCTAGGAGTCTTAGTTGGGTTCATCCTTGTGGATTCCTGAGAGTTTTGCTGACATCAGGTTTCTCCCTAACCCCATAAAGTGCCCCTCCATCAAGATATCTCTTTTGTTGCCCTCCCTCTCTGTTCCTCACCCATCTCAATCCTCCTGAGCACCTTCAGCTGGCATAACTGGATATTTACTTATAGAAGTTGCAGTAATATATTTAACCCAATATATAAAAATAGTATCTCAATATATAATTGATATAAAGTTAATAATCAGATAGCTTATATTCTTTTTCATATTAATTCTTCAGTATTGGAGAAACATTTTGAATTTATAGAAAACTTCAGTTCATCTTGGCCACTTTTAATAGTCATTTGTGGCTGATAGCTATTATTTCATACCACATACCCTTGTGTAATAGAAGACTCATTTTTTATGATAAATACTACTAATTATTCCTATTAAATGTTCTTTGTTTTCTTGTTTGTAACAGTTGAATCCTGGTACCAGAGGAGAGATGAGATACTATGCTCAAACCCCAGTTTGTCTGATGATAAGACTGCTTAAGAGACAGTCTGACCAATGAGGACCCAAAATCAGAAGAATGGGGGAGGAATTCAAGGTATGACTTTTCTCCAATAATTACTCATTATTTGCTCTCTGTTGCTTTCTTCTGCCTGCCTAGAATGCAGCAGACATGACACTGCACCTAAGTGACTTCAAGCCACTCAGATGACTGACAGTGAGAGCCACTGTAGGACAGATAGGTAAGGACAGAGAGAGTGCTGACAGTAACATGGAGCTGGTGCGCCAGTCAGGGCTGCCTGGATTTCTCTCTTGATTGACAAGTCCACTGTGGTCCACAATGCAGAACATGAATCTTGGCTCATAATTTCATTTCAAACTTCATTCCATCATTTCAAGAAAATAGGCCTTCCCTTACTAACAAGGGCTAATTTTTTTTAAATGAGGGAAACACCAGGAACGCTTGCTAGGCCAGTATTTGTTAGCAAACATGCCGTACACAGGAACGAAAGTAAAGAAAATGAAAGATGTATGCTTTTGTCATTGTCCCTAGATGGCCCTAGAAAGGATGGACATGCTGCACTGTGGACAAATGTGTTTAGGTCACAGCAGTGATCATCTTCTATGAGTTGTCACCATGAGAGAAAACTCCATCCTGACTGTGTGCTATCCTGTCTTTGGATACGTCAGGGAGCTTCTTTCTGACTCAGTTTCCTCACCTATAATACAGGAGTTGAAGTTGTGCAATCCCAAAGAGTTTTATTTTTGTTTTTGTTTTGCTTGTTTCTTTGTTTGCTTGTTTTTGTTTTGCTTTAGCATTCTGCAACACTAAGCAAGAGTTTCTTGTTTTTTCCAGGAGGCAGAATTTGTACCCTGACTTAAAAAAAAACTTTGTTCTTTGAAGCTGAGCTTGTTTAAACCATTGCTTTGCATTCTGGCAGTGATATCTCTTGAGCATCCATCACTTGGAGCTCTGACAAAATCCTTCTCCTGCAGAATGCACCCTTTTATACCATTCAACTACCTCGATACTGCATAAAGCACCTTCATCAAATATCGAGGGGAAAAGATTTTCAGGAAGCCAGATTTAGTATCTAAATTCTGTTTTTAAAGGCTATAAGAAATTATTTTCAGTGAGATAAGAAAACAAGAATGACTGAAATGATTTGACACCATTATGTGTTTTTGTTTGGTGATAGTATTCTTCTAATCCTGCCTCTTCCATCTGAAAGAATGAGGCTTCTATTACACCTCTGCTTTTTAAACACTATTTATTTTAAAACTATTACTATCAAAAGCATGTATTCTACCACATTAAAAACTTGCAAACAATGAGCCCAGGAGACAGCATTATCTAAGTGTTAAGAATGCAGGGATTTGTTTGTTTTCTAGTGAGAGACAGAAAGGGGGTGTATCTGTATGTGAGGGGAGGTGGAAGGAACTAGGAGGAATAGAGGGAAGGGAAAACATAATCAAAATATACTATGGAAACAAAAATCTGTTTTAAATAAAAGGGAAAGTACAAGGATCTTTGAAAGAGATCTGTTGCTTAGGCAAAGAGATACTCACACTAAACCTTATTTTACATGCTTGTGTATTATAATAAACATCTTTAAGATGATGGTGATGACAATGTCAGGTAACCCATATGTACTTAGGTACCACTGACACACAGTTAGCATCTAATAGCTTATGTTATAATATGAGTTGTAAATGTCATTGCCACTATTACTTTAAGTAGTAACAGTGCTCACAGATCAGATATTAGAAATCAGTTCTTCGTGGTGCCAGCATCAAATACCTCCTCTCTGTTATTACATAAATAAGGTGAAGTTGTCCTAAATATTTTTAAGTGATTAAAATGGGATTCAGGGCCTCATGCCTTCTAGGCAAGTCTCCTAGCACAGAGAAAAAGCTTTTCTGGCCATGGTGGCCATGGCACATTTGCATTGAGTAGTTTTCAGTTTTCCTACAATAACTCTACCCAGGATTTGAGAACAAGGATAAGGTCCTTATATTTTCAATGCATGTGGCTTGCCTAATGTACAAATTCTCATTTTGGATAATTACCAAAGATTAACTAAAAGCAGAAGCTTGACCAGGGCCAGTTTAACAGGAGCAAAGCCAAAGAGGTGATTTGAGCCTTTTGGGCTATCAGACTACTGAGACAGTGAATCTCAAGAAATTAGAATTTCCCAGGAATGTCCTGACATAAAAAGACAAGAATAAAGCCTGGGCCAATCAGAAGGGAGCTCGTTTCCAAGGCAGAGATTGCTACTTCTTAGTACCTATTAAGGTGCCTTGCAGGAGAACCTGGATCCAGGACAATGATGATAGAATGGAGCACCCTTGACCAGAACAGCTTAGTTATGGACCCTTCTTGTCTTCTGCTTAGACTTAACCCTAACATCAGGATCCCAAAGATGAGCTTTGAAGTCATTGGATGCCTTTGCTCCTCTTCTCAAAGTGGCTATATCGACTAAATCTCCTTTCTCTGCTTTTTACTGTTACTCTTTCATTTAATTAGCCCATTGAAGATGAATGGCCAAGTGTAACTTTTCAGGGCCACCAAGACTCAGGCATGGACCCTAATAACTCTGAGGATAGTATAATGTTCTGGTATTTTATTATACTGTTCTCCATTAAAGAGAGAGAGAGAGAGAGCCAAACCCGAATCCTAATGTAAAGGTGTGAAGTGGAGCTTTTTCATTGTCTTAACAATAAGGCAGATTCTGTAAGCAAAGAGAATGTTTCATTCTGAGAATAACTAATCCTGAAGTGCTTGTTAAAAGCAGCAAATGAAAGCTGGGCAGTGGTGGCACATGCCTGTATTCCCAACACTCGGGGAGCAAAGGCAGTGGCTCTCTCTGAGTTCGAGGCCAGCCCAGTCTACAGAGCTGGTTCCAGGACAGTCAGCTATATAGAGGAATTCTATCTTGAAAATAAAAAAAAATTAAAGGAAGGAAATGCATGCATGGCCATTGCTGTTTCTACCCCCCAAATTAGCACGAGGTATATACAGAGGACTTGGGGACATGAATTTAGAGGACTTCTAAGTGGTAATGGGAGAGAATTGCTTATAGAGATGACAATATCAAGAAGGTAAGAGCAGGTCTTGAACCCCACTGTTGCACATATAAACACAGCATTTGCTATGCCTTTCTCTGTTCCTGTGTAAAAGAAAGGGAAGTTACTATAGTTAAAATGAAGGGTGAGTGAAAAGGCAGGCTCAACTCTGACCTTCTGACAAGAAGTATGTGTTTTCCATGGGCCAAAGAGACCCCAAGAAGTAGATCAGTTTGAGTCACATTGCAGATGCTCCACCATGGAGGAATCCAGGAGTGACACGTGAGGATGGAGGAAGAGTCTCTGAGATGCTGAGCTTCAGAGGACTTTGAGAATAAAATCTGCTGCAGATCATTCTCAGGAGAGCAGATCCAAGCAGACCAGGGTCTGCAATGACTTATGGGATGCCTTACAAAAATCAAGTTGCTAATGAGACAGACTGAGCCTACCAACACTCTACCCTCCACTGAAACCAGCTCCTGACATGGATGCTGCTGCAGAAGCTGTCCAGGGTACCTGAGAGTAAGCTGGGACTAATTATGATCCCAAAGCAAGCACCCCTGAATGGAAACTTATGATGGCAATGATACATGTGACACATGAAGTTGTATGCAGAACTACATGCAACAGGCAGAGCATACACCCAAATGCCCACGCTATGCAAACAAGCCCAAAGTCTATATTGAACCAACATAAAAGCCTCAACTCGTAGATCAGGTTGTCTCCTTGGTCTGGTCTGCTTCTTCTCGTGGAAGTACATTCTTTCTTGCTTCACTTGCACTCTGTCTGTCTATGTCCATTTATTTGTTCTGGGACAGAAGAACCTGGAATTCTTTCAGAGTTGCCATCTGAGTTCCAATATCCAACATCAGAACTTGTAAGAGAAGGGCCAATTTGCATAATCCAGACAGCAGCCTCAGGCCAGGCCAGTGCTGGATATTAAGTAAAGACAACATGCAATATATAGAAAGATTTTGACTTTTCTTTTAAAATGAAAGATCCAATATCTCTACCCTAATTTAAGAGATGAAGACAACAGGTAGGGAAGACACTAGGCCAACCAAGGCTATGAGAAAAGACAAACTTGAAGTGAATATAAAATCAAAGTATCAAGACAAGAGTGGAAGTAATTTTAGCTTGCTTCCTATTGCTGGAATAAAATGATATGACCAGAAACAACCTGGGGTGGAAGGTTGCTATTTCATCTTATAACCTTCAGGTAATAATACTCCGTTATTAAAGCAAGCCAGGGAAGGAACTCAAGGCGGGAACCTGAGGCAAGAACTAAAGCAGAAACCATGAGGAACAGTTTAGTGGCTTGTTCTTCATGGTTTTCTCAACTTGGTGTGTGTGTGTGTGTGTGTGTGTGTGTGTGTGTTAAATACAGTTCTGGACCATCTGCCCAGAAGCCCAGAAGAGGGTAAGCAAAGTGAGCTGTCATTAATCAATCAAACAAACAAAAAAAAGCCTGGAAGACTTGCCTATAGGCCAATCTGACAGAGGCTTTTTTTCAGAGTCCTTGTTCCCAGGTGAGGAGTTGACAAAGTAATCAGCGCAGGAGGTATTCATCCTTCCCTGTTAAAAATACCAAGATGACTTTTCTAATACTAAGAGTTGTAGGTTCTGTAAGGAACATATGCCAGATGTTATCAAGTGGTATGCTAAGAATGCTCAAAGAGCAAGCAGGAGGCCCTGACGAAAGAGAATGACAAATCTCTTCTAACTCTTCTGTGACATGAAGGTACCTCAGGGCACCAGCGACAAGCACAACATGCTCATGCTGGAAAAGGGTGGGGGGAGAACGTCAAGAAGATCAGTACTTTGATAGGTGGGCCAGTCAAACTCAGCTTCTGGATTCACCGTGTGTGGTGCCATTGAGAATCAGAAGAGGGGATTCCCAGCACAGAGCCCCACCAGTGCCTCTTGTTCTCCCACACTGGCTGCCTCCCATGAGAAGGACTTCCCTCATATTGCTCTTTAAATTAACAAAGCACTCCAGTGAACCACTGCCTTGCCAAGAAATGTTTAGTTGGGAGAAAATTCTGTGTAACGAGGTGTCAAAACAACCATTAACGATGTTTCTAAGAGCATTATCTCAGCGCTGCAGGGAGTCGGCACAGTGCAGGGAAAATACAGTACTGGGAATCCAAGTCTTGTATTCTGGTCAGAGCTCCATAAGGAGCTTGAGAAAGGAGCCTGGCATTTGGCTTCAGATTGAGATTCAAATTTTGGCTTTAGCATTTAGCAGTTGTATGACCTAAAGCACAATTCATAACCTCTTTAATACTTGATTTCTTCATGCATAAAATGGGGAAATGCCACCTACTTCCCAGGATCGCTGAGAGAAATAATGAGATCCCACAGAGGCCTGGGAATGTGTTTGGAACCCAACGGGTCCAATAACGAGTTTTATCAAATCACCCATCAGCTCCTTTTTGGCTCTGCTGACCTTAGAGAAAGCTGTTGGTGATGAAAATACAACATATTTTAGAAAAACTCTTCCGAGTGAACGTTACTTTCAAATACTTTTTCTTGTTTTCTTTCTGAGTGATATCTCTGAACTGTCTGGCTATGGACTGAAGATGAGAGGTAAAAATTTCTATTGTCTTAGAAAATACCTTCTGATCTGCAGAACCAATTTTGCTCTTGGGCTCTTTGAAACTAGTTACTTTTGTTGATATTTTATAGACATTGTATTTTCTTAATTATAAAAGACATACATGGCTATTGTAGACAACATGAGGAATTTTGCAAAGCATTTTCTTTCATTTATTTCTAAACAAGGCTATTTTGAAGAATCATATTAATGTGTGTAATTCTATATAATTTATTTTATAGTTATTATGACAAAATGGGATTTTTGATTAATTGAAATTTTGCTAAACATTAGACAATCCAAAAAGGTATGGTAATTCACTAATATATAGAAATTGGAAAGGTAGACTCTGGAGGATTGAATAAGAATGACCCTCATAGGTTCATAGAATTGAATGTTTAGTCACTAGAGAATGGAACTCTTCAATAGGATTAGAAGAATTAGGAGGCGCAGCCTTGTTGGAGGAAGTGTGTCACTAGGGATGGAGGTTTCAAAAGCTCACACTGGGCCCAGTCTCTCCCTTCCATCCATTCCATTCTCTTTCTGCCTGTGGATCAGTTCTTAGTAACAGCTCTCAGCTGCTACTCCAGTACAATGCCTGCCCTTAAGCTCCCTGTCATGAAGAAAACAGACTAAATATCTGAAATAGTAAGCAATTCAATTAAATATGTTCTTTTATATGAGTTTCCATAGTCATGGGTGTCTTCAGAGTAACAGAACATTGATTAAGACAGACTCTTAAAGCTATCTGGCATTAACTTTATCCAGTTACAGAAGACAAGGTGAGCAGTGAGTATTCCTTTGGTAGACTACACGACCATTGCCTGACTATTGAAAGCACTGCCTTGTCTTTTCAGGAAGTGTTCTGCATGCTTCCCAATTGTGTCAGCCTACCGTGTGAGCTACCAAGGGAGCCAGGGGCCAGTAGGCTCTTCCCCTGTCTTGATTTTAGATGCCGGATGTTTCCCATGTCACTGAATGTAGCCACCTTTTCTCTCATTGTCTGTTCTTAGTTTGTTCATTTATTTATTATGAGTAACTAGAAAAGACTTTTCAGCCTCAAGATTATGAAGAAATCCATTGATGTTTTCTTATAAAGATAATTCTGTCTTTCAAAGATATACTGATTTTTTTTGTCATACGACTCGTGTCTGTTTCATGCAAACTTTATTTCAAAAAGTTACATTACTTGACGAGTTATTGTCTAAATGTTTATAGTTTCATATATTATCACATTTTTTGGTTAAGTATTCCATTTTGTAATTTGCTTATTGTTTGTGTTAACTCTGTTGCTTATTGTTCTCAGAGATTTTCTAGGTGTCCTGTCATACCATGTGCAAATATAGACACTTACCATGTTTTAATTCTTTACAGCACTAATAAATATTAGCAGTACTACCTAAGTATCATTTCTTTTTTTATTTATTAAAAATTTCCACCTCCTCCCCTCCTCCCTTTTCCCTCCCACT